>CALYDF020007960.1:0-12069 GCA_944474145.2 Dicrocoelium dendriticum | reverse complement strand
AAAGTTGTTGAGTGTTTCAGCCATGAATGCCAAGCTTGAATTGTGTATTCGACATGAGGGCGAACACATGCACTGAGCATTTGTCAAAATATGGAGCTGTTTATTTGTCCAAACGCCCATCGCAACAGCTCAACGTGTTGGTTCCCAGTCTTCGAGGCCTTTTCAGGTTGCCTGGAGCAACGCACGTCATCTTGAACCAGGACATCCAACTCACCTTCGACAGCTGATTGTTGCAACATTTCCGTTCCGAGTCGGTATGAGTAGCTGCTCTGATGTCGGACGGAAAGTATCTTGCCTTTATTGACCTTGAAATGCAGTGTTTTTGGTTGACCATTGATAAACTATATCTAGGTCCCTCTGAAGCAGATGCTGGTCGGCGTTCGCCTGGATCCTGCGCCAAATTTTGATATCGTCGGCAAACATTAGGAAGTTGGAAGTGATTCCCTGTGCAATATAATTAATAAACACCAAAAACGAACGTGGACCTAGAACTGAGCCTTGCGGCATACCACACTCGACTTGTATGGGGTCCGATAAAGAGCTCAAAACTCTGACCACTAATTGCCGTTGAAGTAGAAAGTTAGCGATCCAGCTTAAAAGAGGGTCATTGATTCTGTAACGCTGGAGCTTGGATAGTAATATCCGACGGTCTAGACGACCGAAAGCTTTCGGAAAATGCAGGTAGATCACATCGACGCCTTCACCAGCGTCAGCTGACACCGTCCAACGATTGCGTGCGAGCAGTAAATTCGGTATGCATGACCGCTGTCGACGGAAACCGTGCTGCTCAGGCGTGATGATGTTATAGTTTTCCAGATAGCACACCACTGCATCGGACACTATGGATTCCATGATCTTGGAGAGTATAGGAGGAGGAGGTACTGGGCGGAATTTGGAGGGATCAGTTCTCCTTCCACATTTGTAAATCAGGATTATTATTACAAGCTTGATTGTACAGCAATTTGTGGTTAGCACTGAAGGTTTTTGCAATGTTCTACTGATAGGCGGCTTTGTCTTCTCTTAGCGGTTGTGTGCAGTGGGTAGGTTGGCCTACGTAATTCTCTCAAGTTTCTGGTTCTGGAGCTTCTCTGCACACTCGCCATGTTGCGTTGCGTACTGTCATCAATTTTCGAGTTCTGCTCCTAACGAAAGAAACTGATGTACACTTATAGCAAACTCTTATTTCTGAAGCCTCTGCAATCAGCCGACTGAATTTGTTGACGAACTCGAGCCAGGCGACTTCCGGGGGATCTTCGGCAAGAAACGACCAGGTTGTAGCGCTGACGAGCTGGGATAATCGATCTTAGCTTGTGATGGTTCGCACGGTCTCATCGTTTTCATTCCGATATTCCGCAGAGCAGACGAAGTTGAAACTGATCACTGCGTGATCACTGTGACCCAACTGACAGGTTAAAACCAACACATCAATTAAATGCTCCTAGTTGGTAAGCACAAAAATTAGCACAGATGGCCTGTTACCTGTTCCGAACCGAGTGGGCAAAGTGGTGTGATGACAAAGAGGAACACTGGTTACGAGATCTTGCAGATCGGCTTTGAATTGTTCTCATATCGTGGCAGTAGTTTCTACACAATGTACGTTGAAAGCAGCCATGATAAGTATGTGAATGTACTCATGTTGTAAAGTGCATCTTAAAGCAGCCCCTAAGTGGCAGTCGGTTTCGGGTGTAGAGTTAGGGGGCGGTACACCAAGATAATAAGGCAAGCTTCCCTGCATTTTAAATGCAAGCGGCGTCAAAGTGAGTCAGGGGAACTGCGAGTTTGAATCCTCCACGGTTTCGTACTGTAAGTCGCTTCGGTAACACAAGGTTACCTCTCCTTCTTTGGTGAGCCTATGGTTCAGGACCAGCGACATGCCCGGTAGCGAAAATTCAGCGTCCATCATTCCCGTGTGCAACCACGTCTCGGTGATACCTATGACAACATATGACCTGGAAGCTTGGCAATCTTACAGTTCAGCCAGTTTATTAAAAGACCCCGCGCACATGTACACAAGCAGGCCAGTTTCTCGGTCTCTATGAGCCCATAGAGTGGTGAGGGGATCAAGGGTGGGAGAATTCCGACCGGTGGAAGGCCGACAGTTACGCGTTTGTTTGATGGGATAATGATGGCTCCTCTGAAACTTGATTCGATCAAGATGCGTCTCGATCTTCGTTTAGACCCACGTCAAAGTCAAATAAAGCAGCATTCAAGTTAAGATTCTGTATCATCGTCGGTACCCTTGTTGCTTCAGGTGCCTTGCTATTTGAACTTTGTAAAGCTGCTGCGAACTATAAGCGAAGTTCAAAAGGAAGACGTTTCCGATTTCTCCGCTATCGATCAAAAACATCCGTTGCTTGTTGCTCTGATTGAACCACAAGTTTTAGGATTCTAGGGCCGTATCCTCGATAATTTGGTGAGAGACGTATCCTGGTGAACGATAGTGCCACAATATATCCAAAGAAAGTGTTTCACGAATGAACTGACACTGTTCTATATCGTGCTTTCCGGCATCTCGAACATCGTTATAAGGATATTCTAACACGCCATGAATGAAGATTATGTTTAGGCGATCTTGCTTGCTGTGTCCCACTTCGGTGTTTTGTGTTAATTGTCGCGCGCTCCAAGGGACATCAGGATAGATACGTATCTCACAGGATCCTTGTTTTAGCTCGCTTGCGGAGAGCAAAACATTTGCTGCGTCGGTGTAGGATTATAGTGTTACTCGAATAAGTCTGGGTTCTCCATAGTGTGACGGGTTCGCATGACGAGTAATTCGTAACAAGTTCATGGGCTTGGCTTTGACATTCATCAGCACTCACATTGAGTTCCAAAGATCTTGATCCTCCGATAACTTATTGCGCATTGTGATGGCGGTAGATTCAGGGACATTTGAGTATACAACAGTCCGGGCACTATTGTTGAATTCCTTTTTCGTTGATCTACAAGGTAGGGTACTCGGTTGTCCTGACTTGCTGACAAGTGTTGATTGCTTACTGTTTGTCCCTCTATTTGCGTTAGCGGTGTTTGCAACAGAACTTCCCACAACGGCGGCCTCCGGGCGGACAAGTAGTGTGCCGCGAAACACACCCTTGCAGTATTTTGCAACATTGGATTTTACGGTTGTTTTAACCTTCAAAATGTCCACTTGTTTTACTGACGGCACATCCGTTGATGCGAATAGTTTTGGTAAGTACATTGATGCACCGTTTCTCGCTCTGGTTGAGTCGCTTCTTACTTTTGTAGCCTGCACAATATACGTTTAGTTCAGTCGTTTCCAACTTCTATACTGTCCCGTAGATGACACGTCTCTTACGTGTCATTGATTACCGAATAGTATCCCAGACTCCACCCAACGATTGGTGACTCCGGTCAAGAACACGCCGTCCGCTATTTTGAATTTTCATTCTGGTGAGCTCGTTCCAGTGATTTTGTGATTCATTACCTGTGATCATATTGTTTTCTCACCTGCCACATTTATAGCCGCTTTTTGCAATGGAGTATCTAGAGGATGAGCCATCTCCATACGCGGTTTGTGCCTTTGAGCCTATCATAGTCAATTCTGTTGCATTAACCCCTCCACCTTTTTGGGAGAATGATCCTTCGTTATGGTTTTTACACCTAGAACCCATTTTTTACATTCGCAGGATTTCTTCTGATTTCGCCATGTATATTCAACTAATACCTCGCCTTGCTCAGAGTATATTCTCGCATGTGAGACATATCATATTTCGCCCCTCTTATAATGAAATACGAGACTCTTAAACAGGCCATTATTTAGCGAATCACGCCTTCAGACAAAGTCCGTCTGCAGCCACTATTTAGTGATCTGCAACTAGGAGATAGGATGCACTCAGTCTTGTTGCGCGAAATGCAACAGCGCATCGGCAAGTCCAACATGGACGTAGGGATTCTACGCGAGCTGTGGATGCAACGCCTTCCTGAAAGCATTCAGGCTATCCTTGCAGTAGCAAGTGACCTGCCACTCACAGCAATTGCAGATCTAGCAGACCGCGTCATCGAACGGCACCAGCCAGAGACTAAAACCAAAGCACCTAAGCAGTTTTGTGCTGGCGCAACCACACCGACAAGCGCGACTAGCCAGCCGTCGGCAATAGAACAATTATCCTCGCAGATAGCGTCGCTTCAGCGCCAGATCGAGGAACTCACTTTAAACCGTAAGCAACGCAACCGCTCTGGATCATCGCCCCGTCGCACAAAACCTGATGCCACCAGGTTATTGCTTTAACAACTCGCATTTTGGTAATAAAGCCCGTAAGTTCGTACAGCCATGTACCTACTCCTCTACCGAGTCTTTGCCAAGCCGTCCTGTAATGGCACTATGACATCGGCAAAGCCCAAGTCGTCTCATCTACATTAGGGATTATGACTCCGAGACCCAGTTCTTAGTTGATACCGGGGCGGAAGTCAGCGTCATTCCCCTATGCCAGGTGAGCCTATCGCTTCTCTGTCGACAAGCTTCAGTGCCGCCAATGGCCCGCCAATAGCCACCTACGGTCATCGGTCGCTTACCCTGGACCTAGGTCTTCGGCGCACGTTCCGTTGGGTATTCACCGTCGCTGCAGTCCCTTTTGCCATCATCGGCATTGACTTTCCCAGGCATTTCGACCTTTTGGTCGATGCAAAACGCCAGATGATAATCGACACTGCAACGAAACTTAGTTTACGTGGTATCAACGCCGACATCGCATCTATAACACCAGTCTACGCCTTTCCCCAGACCTCGCCAGACTACGCTAACCTCTTTTCTCAGTATTCCAAGCTCGTTCAGCCAATGAACACAGCTTTGCCCGTGGCAACTCAAGTCACGCACCACATACGGACGAATGGCCCATCTGTGTCATGCCGTCCACGCCGACTATCGCCCAAAAAGCTAAAGGGAACTAGGACGAAGTTTGAGCACATGCTTGAACTTGGAATAATCCGCCATTCTCACAGCCCTTGGTTTTCTCCCCTGCAGTTGGTCCCCAAGAAATCTGGTGACTGGCGCCCTTGCGGTGATTACCGCTCACTCAATCAGCTAACCGTCGCAGATAGGTATCCCATCCCACATGTGCAAGACCTTACTGCATGCCTCACAGGTAAGACTATCTGCAACAAGATCGACCTGGTTCGCGCCTATCACCAGATATCTGTAGAAGCAAATGACGTTCCTCAACAGCCGTTATCACTCCTTTCGGTTTGTTTGAATTTTTAAAATTGCCATTTGGACTGTGCAACGCCGCACAAAACTTCCAACGCTTCATCCACGAGGTCGCTCGTAGCCTAGACGTCACTTATTCCTACCTCGATGATAATTTAAATAAATGAAAAACAATAAATATTTTAATCTCGACAAAGCGAGGCACGCCATTTTGGGTATGATCAGCATATTGCAATATGGTATATGCTAGCATGATTAGCAGCACCAAGAGCGGGAGTAGCACAGATGGAGTCAGTAGTGTGAGCCCATATAGCCCAAAGGTTGTACGAAGTCTATGTCCACAGAATGGGAGACGTTGAGATAAGAATCATATCACTAATTTGGAGTATGTTGATGAGGAACTGGTCCGATGTGTCTGTGTACACAGTGCGGGTCAGGTTGTAAGAACCCGTGGCAGGCGGTAATTGTTTATTACTAAAGTGGCTTATACTAGGTGTGTTCGTTCATACATTGGATGCGTCCGCTCATCTGCGTGATTCCCATACAGTTACTTTGGAGGCATCCGCTCATCCGCGTGATTTCCATAGAGTGTTTCCCAACTGGTGCTCGTCTCTGTGTTTACTCCTCGTGCACATGGAACTGGAATCCTGAGGTCATCTTCAACTTTGGGGAAGTCGGCAAGGCTCGCTGTTGGTGTGTCAGCTTGCATCACACTACTTATATCCGTTTCAGTAGTATCTACCTTCAATCCACCACACTCCTCCCCCTCCAAAGGATTCGCGTCAGCTGCCTTCCGTCGGAGTCTTTCTGACCGCCGGGGATGTTCACTGTACGAGCGTGTTTCCTCCTCCAATTCGTACCACTTCCTCAGCTCGCTGGCATTCACCCTCCGCGATTCACCTTGCCGAGCGATTGTATACACTGGGCCTCGCCGGTCGATTACCTCGTACGGTCCTTTCCACTTCGCTAGGAGTTTCCTCTCCCCTGGGCCGCAAGTGGGATAGCGTTGATGGTCCCTGTACTTCACTTTCGAACCAATCTGAAACTCGATATTCCTTCCACCTTTGCTGGTCTGGAACTTCGCCATCCTCAGCGCCTGAGTCGCCTGTAGGTTGCGGTTGGCGGTCTTTCGGTTATTACGTCTCTCCTCGGGAGATATACGGCAAGTTGGCCACATTCCAATCTCTAGGTCCACAGGTAGACGAGGTTGTCGACCGTACATCAACTGGAATGGTGATTTCTTTGTGGACGCCTGTTTGGTTGCTCGATGGGTCAGCAACAGTAGCGGCAGCGCTTCCTCCCAGTCTCCACCTTTTGCTGCTAGCCACTCCTTGATTGTTCTATTGTTACGTTCCGTCAGGCCATTTGTTTGCGGGTGGTATGGGGTGGTGCGCAATTTCTTGATGCCAAGTTTCTCCAAACAGTTCCGGAATTCCTCACTCTCGAAGCACGGCCCTTGATCTGTTAAGATGGCCTTTGGGATTCCGTGAGCCGCTACCAAGTGATTCATGACAGCATGGGTAACGGTGCTAGCCCGTTGATCCGGGATGCCTGTCGCCTCAATCCATCGCGTGAAGTGCTCCGTCATCAATAAAATGTACTGGTTACCACGCCTGGTCAATGGAAACGGCCCCATCACGTCGACCGACCAAAGTTCACCAATTTCCGAGACCGGGATCGTCATCGTTTGCTGCTGCATCCCACGGCAATCCGTTTTCATGAGCTGACATTGTCGGCACGAAAGTACGCACTTCTCAACGTCCATTTTCATTCCCGGCCAATACGCGCGTTGTTTCAGCAGATCATAGGTCCTGGAACAACCTGTGTGCGCCATCTCGTGACAAGAAACTACTAGATTCCGTCTTCGTTTCATTGGAATGACTGGCACCGAAGGGTTGCTACCTCCTGGCATCCACATTAAGATCCCTGCTTCGTTCACTTGCCTATTCACTTCAGCCTCCAGGTGGATTGGTATCCTTCGAGGTCCATGGGGCCGATACGGTTGGCGAGTTAGCGGGATGGTATGCTCGATCCAATCGCAAAACCCATATTGACTGCTGTCATCCGTAAACAAGGGTTGGTATTTGTTAATCAGCGACTGTAATGATGGGCTCAAATGTAACACAGCAACGACCGACTGCGAAGATCGCATTTCTCCACGATTAATAAGTGGTAGTGACCCGCATTCCATTAGCAACTTCCCACGCTTTAGATCAATGACAGCTTTATTGAGCTCCAGGAAATCTGCTCCCAATATGGTTTGTTTCGCATCTGGTGAAACGAGAAAGGAGTGTGTTCGCTTTCGTCCCCCGATTCCTACGGTGTGTTCGGCTATACCATCAATTCCCACTGAATGACCGCCAACCGCTCTTACGATCGTGCAGCACGACTGCAGCTTTTCACCTTGTCGATGGTTGATTAGTGACACCGCGGCACCCGTATCGATCAGACACCTTTCCATCGTTCCGTCTACTTCCACCATTGCTTCAACCGCACTCCTGCTCAACGCCCCAAGTACACAATCTTTGATTCGCAAAGAAAAATAAGGTTGCACACGCTTATTCGACTCCCGAGTAACACCACGCCTCTGCGGACATTGTCTCTTCCAGTGCCCCGGTTTACCGCAGATGAAGCAACATCCCTTTGTGCGCACCCGATAACGCTGAACGCGAAGCCCATTGATGTCTTCCGTAAGCTGCTCCATCATCCGTTCCAATTTTTCCATCCGTTCCACATTTTCACGTGGCCCTTCCTTCAGCGCAGCTAGTGGTGCGTCGCCTAGGTCTCGAGTAACTTGCGCCAGCTCCTCCAATTGCATCTTCCGAGTGGCATTTGCAATCCGAACGCGCTCCGCGGTTGGCTGGGGGAGGCCGGCCAAAAACTGATCCACCAGCAACTGCGTCCTTGAAGGCCCATCCAACCCCGGCAAGGCGCGGTCCAACAAGCTCCTGAGGTGCACCGCAAACACGAGGGGATCCGTCCCCGCACCAAGCCGCGACGCCTTGAACCGTCGCATCGCCTCCTGGCGGTCCGATGGCGTGTCCAGGCCAGAGAGTAACGCTTCCTTCGCGGCGGTCCACTCCAACTTGAACGGACCTCTTCGCGCCGCCTCCAGAACCGCCTTCGCACTGCCCTTGAGGAGACTCCGCAGGGCCGCCATCTTCGCCCGGTCCGTCTTCAGTCCTACCGCATCTGCCACCTTCTCGAAATCCTCCAAAAACACCTTCACATCCCCGTCTTCAAATGGCTCCGGCCAGGGGATCTTCATGGGTTACGAGGTCGCGGCACCAAATGTAAGAACCCGTGGCAGGCGGTATTTGTTTACTACCAAAGTGGCTGATACTAGGTGTGCTCGTTCATACATTGGATGTGTCCGCCCATCTGCGTGATTCCCATACAGTTACTTTGGAGGCATCCGCTCATCCGCGTGATTTCCATAGAGTGTTTCCCAACTGTTGCTCGTCTCTGTGTTTACTCCTCGTGCACATGGAACTGGAATCCTGAGGTCATCTTCAACTTTGGGGAAGTCGGCAAGGCTCGCTGTTGGTGTGTCAGCTTGCATCACACTACTTATATCCGTTTCAGTAGTATCTACCTTCAATCCACCACAAGGTGAGTGAAGCATGAGGAAAAAGCTGCAGAAATATTTAAGAATAGTGGCATGTAACTGATCAAATATTTAGACGCGTTCGTAAAAGAGCAGATATATGCACAGAATTTGTAAATGTGGTATCGGTCAACTTGCCAATGTGTGATTGGGGCGGTGTCTTTATTGAGTGCCGAGTCACATACGCCACGTCGCAGGGTGGTTAAACAGACATTACTGGCTTTTTTTAAGGAAAACAAGTCCTGGAACACAGTCGACTGGTGATATGACATTTACAAGATTGCATCTGACCGGTTACCCTCGCAGATATTTGCAGTCACGTTTCACCAATGCGTTTCCAATGGTTTTAGTAGCCAGTTCCTCAGAATAAGAGCACCTTGAGCATCTTCGAATTCTCTTATAGCGGTTGACCCAACACGGTGTCACAGTCAACCCGACTAAGTGTGAACTCGACAAATCAACGGTAGAATTGCTAGGTCACCTCGTTTTATCGTCTGGTATCAAAGTCCTTCCTAATACGATCCAAGCAATCAAGGACTTCCCAGCTCCGAATTCTTTCAAGCACCTCCGTCGGTTTTGTGGTGTAGTCAACTACTATCGACATTTCATTCCGCGCTGCGCTCAGCTCATGTAGCCTCTGCTTGATTTGCTCAGAGGGAATGAGCGTAAGTTCGCTTTCCCTGACAGAGCACAGGCAGCCTTCGCCGAGCTCAAGGATGCTATCTCCAACATAGCCTTACTCACTCATTGCAAATGGACTGCACCCCTTTCTATTATGACTGATGCCTCAGACGTCGCGGTAGGAGCCATCCTCTAACAACACGTTGGTGGGAAATGGCAACCCCTTGGGTTCTTGTCCAAACACTTGCAGCCTGCGGAATCCCACTACAGCACGTTTCACAGAGAACCGCTCGCCGTTTACCCAGCCATTCGTCACTTCCGGTACAAACTCGAAGGCCGCGCTTTCACGATCTACGCTGACCACAAGCCCCTCTCTTCGCCTTCAACTCTGCTTGCGAAAAATATTCACCACGGGAAACAAGACACCTAGACTTTGTCACGCAGTTCACTGCTGGCATACGTCATGTCTCAGGTGTCGACAATCCCTTCGCCGACGCTCTCTCACGCGTCGACCTCACTCTCCAGGCTATGCCTACCGTCGACCTTACCGCCATGGTATCGGCTCAGGCTCAAGATGAAGACATACGTGCTCTGCAGTCCACTTCGCTGCATGTGCAACCTGTTCCTCTCCAAACCACGGAAGGAACCATCCTCTGTGACACTTCCACAGGTTGTCCTGGTCCCCTCGTGCCCTCCTCCTTTAGACGCACAGTCTTTGACGCACTGCACTCACTATCACATCCCGGTGTCCGCGCATCTTCGAAACTGGTCACCGACCGTTTCGTTTGGCCACTCGAAAACAAACATGTTCGTACCTGGGCTGGCGCCTGCCTTCAATGTCAGTGCTCCAAAATACATCGTCACACCCGCAGTCCTTTTGGTTCATTTCCCTTCCCGGCTCTCGGTCCTCGCATGCACCTAGTAGATCCCTTGCCTCCGTCACGCGGATTATATACATTCTTACATGTGTCGACCGCTTCATCAGATGGCCAGAAGCCATTCCCGTAACAGACTGCACAGCTGAGACTGTTATCTGGGTCTTCTCAGATCGATAGGTCTCGCACTACGGATGCTTATCCACCATTACAACTGACCGAGGAACGCCTTTCAAACCTTCACAATTCGCTACGTTCTACAACTTTTTAGGCTGCCACCGCATTCATACCACCGCGTATCACCCAGCAGCCAACGGGTTAGTTGAACGCTTCCATAGATAGCTTAAAGCCTCACTTTGCGCCTCCTCCGACCCTAGCTGGAGCCAAAACCTTTCGCTCGTACTCTTAGGCATTCGCAGCAGCATCAAAGCCGACTTACAATGTGCACCAGCAGAGCTGGTTTAAGGCACAATGCTAAGTTGCTAGGAGAATTCCTTTTGTCCCCGCATCGTCGGTTATGCCTCCGCCTAACTTTGTGTCCCTCCTAGCTTTGCATGCGTTCACTACGCCCGACTTCGCCCCGTGAGCAGACCAGAGCTGTGCAAATGTAAAGCGGACTCTCTACGTTCACTCACGTCTTCCTCCGCATTGACGCAGTGCGGTACCCTCTCCAACCTCTCTACACTGGCCCTTTCAAAGTCCTACAACGGACTCCGAAACATTTCACTTTAGACCTGAATGGTCACCGAACAACGGTGTCCATCGACCTCCTCAAATTGGCTTTCTTTGGCGAACCACTTGCAACCCATCTTGATGCTATCAACCGCACCTGCGGCGACTTCCTGAGCACTGGATATCCCGAAATCCTCCGTTCCCCTTGACCCTTGACCTACCCCGGCTCAACCCCAGGCAACCGACTGACGCAGTAGACGGGTCAAACATCCGGTCCGACTTACAGATTTTATGAACGTTTGCTATTTCCATTATCACGCCTTTTTCGTCTTTAGTGGTAATCGTGCGTCTCGTCCACGAACGTTTTGCAAAATCGACAAAAGACATCCAAAACATTTTGAAAACTCAAAAAGCGTATTTGCTTTTACCATGCATGCCATGTTCCCTCTCCGGAGTCAAGCCAATTCTCCCGACCCTTGCCCACCCCCTCTGAGTTCTACCTTCCAGAAGCTCAACCGCCGGAACTGCCAAGGCAACCCTCGGGTGACTCGCTAACTGGCCCAACGTAACCCTCGAATGACTCGCCAACCGGCCCAACTCAACCCCCTAGTGACTCGCCAGCCGACTCAAGACACCTTCCTGCCCCAAATAACAGTCAGTCTCCCTAGACTGCGGACGGTCACGACCGAATTGGTCCCCAAACGCGTTGCCGACGAGGATGCCCGGATTTCTTCGTGGGACGAAGACCGTGGACTGGCGTGCGGTGGGGGGAGTGATACCTCCCGAGCGCACCATCGGGTCTGCAGCGGAGGGAATGTCTTGTCGGCCTTTTTTCTGGACTAGCCAGTTTTTTGCAGTCCCATCCCCCCGACAGCCCACCAACAGTGCACTCTCGTCCACACGCTCATCATAAATAATTAACAACAAAAGCCTGGACCCAGCGAACTCTGCTACACACCCCATCTTGGAAGCTTCTGTTCAAGCCCATGCAAGTATTCTCACCCATCCTCACCTCCCGTTTTCCCCCACTAGCAGCTCCATCGAAGGCTTCCATTCTTCAATCTTCTAGAGGACGGTCCTTGCTATGTACCAAAAAGCATGCTCTTTCTTCAGTATTTTACAACATTGAATTT
>CALYDF020007959.1:0-12063 GCA_944474145.2 Dicrocoelium dendriticum | reverse complement strand
TTTATGGATTTTTATGTTGAATACGCGAACATCTCCGCTATTTCACATAAGTCTATGGTGAGTCCACCACAACGCTTTTCACTTTATTATGCAATTTATTTTCGCAATAATTTCCATCCCACGGGACTTGTTAAGCGATGCTTTTTTACCCGTAATAAACCATTGTCCATTGTCCATTGCCCATTTCTTTCTAGGCCGTCACATCGCGCATATGCCTACACGACCTTCGCCACTGCAGAGAAAATTCACGTTCCCAGGACTGTACAATCACTTGATTCCGACGCTGCTTTGAACCAAGGGCGCATTCCGCCACCCAGTGCTTGTCGGCATCACCCAGTGCCTCAACTACTCTTTACGAGCGTAAGGAAGCAAACGCGTGAATACAGGGTTTGCTAGCGACGGCTCTACAGGTGAAACCTATGGCGTCGCACGTTGTCTCCCGATCGTCATTTTCCTGTCTTTTATCGACGAACTGCCAAACCGGATAATCACGGTGAATAACGAGCTGTGAGACGATTGCTCCGGCAACTCTTTTTTAGATGTTTATTTGCATGCTCGACCTTGTTCTTCGTCGTACAACCGAACAAACATACCGCAGACTGAAGATGAGCACCCATGATGATGCTCATGGAACCATGTACGCCGCAGGTACCGGTACAGTTCCTCACTCTTCCATGCAACCACCCTCAGAATCCAGTTGAAACGCCCCACCACGTGTGTATGTCAAAACCAGTAACCACTGCCGAAGAAGGTTCCTCACCCCTTGGCCTAGGCAGGCAAATCGTGCACACCGTGGGTACACATCCATCAAAAGATGAAAACGGCAAAATACAACCGCCGCGTTGTGATACGCGGACGGCTGTCCGACTGCCTGCGTTATGCACTTGTCCATAACGAGTGTTTGCACTGACACTGTGCAACGCAACTCCTCCGTCACAGCTTCCACCGCCTGGCTTTAGCTGTGCGCTGTCTCCGTTAGCAACCATGCGGAAAATATTGAATACATAATTCCGGTAACGTCTATAAACATACGGTACCACAGTATGTAGCCGCCATAATTCAGTTGGTGCGTTGCATCCGCCAACCACACCTCACAGTAGCGCAGCTTCGACTCCATGGGCGACGGTACGAAAATCGCATAACTAACTATGCTTCCCTCTCTCACTACCTGACATGTTTCGTTCTTCTCCAGCAATTCCGTCACCAAGCATACCAACCCATCCTGCCACTTCCGCTGACGACCGGTTGCCGCTTTTATGTTGCCACCGTCACCACTCGCTCATGTTTCCTGTTCATGTAACGATGAACCTCACGGGGGCTCTTAATCAAGGATCTCAAGATCACAACATCTTGCTACCCCGCCGCAGTCAAGCGCCGTGCTGGAGGGGGCGGTGGGATATCACTCTTCAAGCCAACGTGCTTTCTAGTTCATACCGCACACGCCAGAGTAAGATACGGCTAACACGCGAGTCCAAGCCGCCATGGGTTTGCTTGGCCTTGCATAAGGCCCGACGCGAAATCGTTTCACCCTATGGGGCAAGTAAAGCTCGAGCTTTTATTCTCATTAAATACAATGTTTCAATGTTCCAATGGGAATGCAGCCAGGGAGTACCAAACTGCATATCATGCTTATGCCGCAGATAAATTTCACGACACTCATGATAAGCGCCCAACAACACGTAGGAAAACGTGACTTAGCGGTCCTGCATTCTATAACTTTTGGGTCATTTTAGGCCATTAACAATAAGGAACGTACCGTTTACCAATAACGCTGCTCTGCTTACCATGCATACACTGGTACTGCACAAAATGGTACGGATAGTCATCAGGCAAAGCTTTCGCCGTTGGTACCGATTACGAATAAACGCCGTCCGCTTATAAAAGGAGGTCAAAGTAGCCCGATGCAATTTCTTCAGCTCCTCCATGTCCGCAACTTTTCATGAATATAATCAGACCAAACGATTAAACGTAGCATAGTCGTCCACTATGATGACATATTCCAAGGAAGCGCAGCTGCTCAAGTTAAAGTAAAAGTTCAAGCGGGACTGGAACAGTAGGATTATCCCGTGAGTGTTCCTACTTCGGCGGGTCGTTGGACAAGGAGTTGGCGGAGTTTGAAACACTGCTAGACCTGAAACAAAGACCGCATCACACCCTGTCCATACCATTACTGCCCACATATCCTGCCCTAGCAGTCCCTGCTGTACCGGTTTCGTGAATTAAGAAAGAGAAAAAAGTAAACAAAGAAGGCAAAAGAGAACTTGGAAAGAGCTAAGCAAGTAGAATACCAAAATATTTGAGCCATTAAAAAGAAACTGAAAAGTGAAGATAAGTCAGTTAGTAAAAAAGAAAAAGTTTCTGTTGCCACACAAAAGCATCGAGCTGGCGCGCAAAAAACTTAACAGTAGGTTCGCTAACCAAGTGATTTGGAAGCGAAATCCAGCGACCTATAACTCGGCGTGACAGACGAGTTTCCGTCCTAATCCTATCAGACCGTGGAGTAAGCGATTTCAGTAGGTGATTGCGGAAATTAGAGGTAACATAGCGGGACCAAATAGCCCTGACAAGTCCGGGCCAATCTTACCCGTCAAAATACGATAAGTGAGAATCAGGTCCCCCCTTATCCTTCGGTAGTGTGTGAAGTACATCCCCAAACTGAGCAAGCGTTCAGGATACGTCTGTCCCCGTAGACCCTGCACTAACCGAGTGCCCACTCGTAACACCCTCTCCAAGTCCATTTTGTCTCGGATAAGACATGGTGGACAAGCCTGGATACAATATTCAGGTGGGGTCGGACGAATGCCGAAAATAGCTTCACAAAGAAACTGGTCATTAAGATTCCGAAAGAGCGGCGGATAAACCACAACATAAGAAACCCCTGACAAGCAACCTTCTTCCAACTGTCGCCAGAATGAGGTGCTGATAAGTGTACGATCCCTAAATCAGCCTGCTGATTGACAACGGGGAGTTCACCACCGCCGACAACACATCGGGTGGGAGGACTGGCAGCTCGGATACGGAGGACAGAACACCTGGCCCTATTTGCGTGTATTAACCATAAGGTAGAACATTCCCAGAGCCTATCCAAGGCACACTGAATTGCCTCAGGACCCCCGGGATATCCACAATATTCCAGAGCTTAAGGTCGTCAGAAAACATTAGTGATGACACCCCTAGCTCTCCCGGCAAGTCATTTACATAGATGGCGAAATACAATGGCCCCAATATCGAGCCATGCGGTACGCCACTAAGGACAGCTTGCCTGAGCGAAACGCTACGCCACACTCGTACGCAGACACACATTGAAAGGCGCGACCAGATATCCCGTAAGATCTCAAATTTATTGAGAGCCGAAGATGTGGAACAGTGTCAAAAGCTATCGAAAAGTCCAGGAATAACACGTCTGCAGCGTGGCCAATGTTTACCGCTTCGGCCCAGCTTTCACGAGCCACAAGTAAATTAGCCCGACAGGAAAATCCCTTGCGGAATCCATGTTGCGCAACATTGAGAAGGTTGAAGCTATTCAGGTGGTGCTCCAATGGATCCCTTATAAGCTTTTCAAAAGAAAATGGCTACTACGCTTGTCAAACTGACAGGCCGGTAGTTCGCGGGTAGAGCGCTGTCACCGCCCTTAAAAATCGGACGGATGATGGCGTACTTCCATTCCGAAGGTAGGATGCAGCTGTCCAGCGATATTGAAAACAAGCATGCGTGAGAAACACTCAGCTCAGTGGCAAATTCATGGAACCGTTTTGGCTGAAGTGAATCAGAACCGGAAGCTTTAGATGGATTAATGCATTGTAGTAGCTCAAAGACCTCAGGATCCTTTAGGTTAAACTCAGCTAAGCAAGAAGCCTCTCAAACTCTTGAAACCAAATCATCCTGAGTTAAAGAGGTCTCCCGAGCAAAGCCCCCAGTATACTGATCACTAAGTATACAAGCCTTGCCATAGTCCGTTTGCGCACGGGTCCCGTCTGCTCGCAATAACGCTGCTATAGACAGTTTTGCCCGCTGCGCCTTTTAACGTAAGCAAAATACTTCTTGGGATTAGCTGCGACGGAGTCCGCAAAACCCTGCTCGCACTGGAGACGAACAGTGCCGAGGTGTTGCTTACATTTATTTCTAATCTCTCGATAAAAGCAATAGGTGTCGGTTCATGGGGCTACTTGGTAATTTCGCCAGCAACTAGACGGTTTCTTAAGTAGGTACTTGCCTGTGGTATCTATCCATGGAGGCTGTGCCCATAACTCACTTTTCTTTAGGAGTGGAATATAGAGAGTGGTAACCATCGCATGCCTTAAATTTATCCCAGGCTAACTGGATAGAGTCGGCCATCGAGAATTCACAGTTCAGAAAGGAAGCTTTTGCTCGCATTGCACTAAAGTCCGCGCGCCAAATATTCGGAAGTAATTCAACGGCGGTCTGTTGGTGTCTGGAAAGAGCACACCGAAAGGATATGCCTGTGTGCTCGCTGGACCCTAGAGGGGCGCCGTATGAAACGTCAGGCATGAGGTCGACGGACTTCACGAAAACCAGATCTAAAGTAGATGGTATTTGGTTGTACATATAACTAGTGAGAATGACTATGAACTGGTGCAAATGCACTTGGAGAGTCAGTTCAAGAAAGTCAGCACCGAAGGCTCATGATGCCGAATTGCAGGTAAGATCGGCTCAATAGATTTCCGGGAGGTTTAAATCCCCTATGACTAAACACTTATTCGCGGACTGAGTGCGAATAAAGTCAATTATCCCCCTGGAAGAACTTCCAGGACTCCTGTATATCACTACAACTGTAAACCGGGTAGAGGTGCAGAAAACAGCCGATAAGGCTTCAACAGTCTGAGCTGACAACTGCAATGTGCAAGTCCTCAACACATCTAATTTACAGCTCATATACAGTACAACGCCTCCGCCTTGGCCACCAACAGAGCAATCAGTTCTAAGCAGCGCGTAGCCAGGTAAACCTACGTCACCGTCCGTGCTATCCGAAAACAACCACGTTTCAGGGAAAGCAAGTATATCAGGACGAGATTTGTCTACAAATAGACCTAACTCGTGCACCTTGTACCTTAGGCTACGCAAGTTGCTAAGTATTACCGCAAAGAGGTCGGCGCGATTATCCCTGGGCCGTGCGCCATCAGGATGTGTGCTGATATGGCGGAAGATAACTTCGGGCTCACCACTTGAAAGCTCACTAGACGGAGGCATCGCTCACTAGCCGACCGTCTAGTTTTGAGGTCTTTGATAGCCTCCTTAAACTTCCATCTATCTGCCAGTGATACATTCGGCTGAAATCTGACACCACTACCTTTATGTTTGAATTGAAACCGTAGTAAAGACTTGCACTCCTCCGGGGTAGAAAGGACACGCGAAATAATCAGCGTCGCGGATTTGCAGTACCGATAGGGACGTCCCCTAATCTGGTCAGCTTTCTTACAGTGACACCAGGGAAGCCAGTTGAAAGCAGCTTTGTGACGCAGTTTGAGCCATTTGATGTCATCAAAGATGCGTTCCCTTGGGACAGCAGCTGCAGATGCAGTAACGTTACGGAATGTAACGCTAATATCCGTGAAAGATTCGCCACGACGGGGAGCGTTTGTCCAACGCGACTTGGATTTGACACTAATACCAGCTGTTTTCACCACTAGCGGTGGCACTGTCTCTGTCTCCGGAAACGACGTCGAAGGAATGGTAGCGTAGTTTTCCGCTCTATTGCTAGCGTCTTACTAGTTCCTGGGTTTTCAAGCCACTTCGAAGTTTTACGGGCAGATCTAGTCCGCTTCTTCTTTTGGTTCACTGGAGCAGGGGTCGTTGACCTTGTAGCGCATTGCGCAGTTACCAACACTTTGTCAGAACGGGCAGGTTCAGTGGCGGGCGAGACGGTCAACAAATTGGGAAGGTTCTCCCATTCACAATCCTAAGACGACTTTACGAATGTTGAAGGCGACACCTTTCGATGCTGTGGCAACTAATTCTCTGGTTTTAGTAGAGGGCATTTGGTATTTCCGCACCCTAGTTTTCTTCACTGCTCTGTTCATGGAACTAGCGAGCAATGCTACTTGGATTGGCCGGTAGGATGTGCGATTTCTTAACCCAGTGACAGACCCGGCGGATGAATCGTCAGCAATGTTGCAGTCTGTTGCAGTGTCCTCAATCGCAATATTAAGGGATTTCAAAAGCCAATCCATTTTCGCATCGAGCTACGCAATAGAGGCTAGCTTGGCCATCGCCTTCTCAACACCTGCCAACCTTGAAGCCAGCGCTGAATGTTTAGCACCGATGATAGCCGGGCGCGTCGATATTTGACCGCAGCATTCAGCACAGCTGAAAAGGAAGTGAACGATGGATGATAGCATATTGTACTTGTGTGCTTATACACTGGTACAGCCTTCGTAATACCAGCGGCAGCAGGCGTCACACTGCATACCGCCAGATGAATCTGTTACTGGCTCTGAACAGTTAGACTTTCCGCGAGCTGCAGTAGGCTCATCAAACGAGGACACCATAGGTTCATTCGCCTCGGTGTTTAACGAGACAGTCATGTTCATGTGGAAAACAGGGTAGCATTACAACACGTATACAGTAGAAAAACGACCGCAATAAAAAGGCAAAAACAGGATTAAAACTGGGAACAACCGGAAAAATTACCAGTAAGCGCCAAAGACGCTTTGGCCAGTACCACTTTAATTGATCAAGGATATCTTGGATCATAGGAAATGTGACAATAGTCAAATTTCGTTTCAAACGTTTATTCAAACACTGTTTTCCGCGTTATTTCATCTAAAAATCTCGACCAGTATGGCACGCCAAAAAATCGTGTTACCGCGTAGTACTCACAGGACAATACGCTCATAACTGCACTTTGTTATCCACTTGAACAACAACAGTCGTGTTAAAATTCACAACCTTTTATATTACCACGTATACTAAATTTCCATGTAACTCTTCGATATGCAGCTTCCAACTTTGATAAACGATATAGCCAAGTTTGGACAAAGAAGCTGCGGAATTGCTGAAGAATCAGTACGAGTCCGTTTTCGGCACCTTCGCACGCAGTACAATGGAAGGCGCTAATTTTGCCCCCATCGCTGCCAGACATCCCGTGCAGGTTACATCAGAGAAAGTCCGGGAGAAATTAAAAAATTAAAGACAGACAAATCGCTGGGTTTGGATGGGATCCCTCCCATGCCTCCATGGATACCATGCTAGCACAAAAAGGACTTTGAAGGCAAAAATGGGTGGTAAAGTCCTTAGCCGTCAACTATAAACCTGAGTCCATGGTTAAGGATGTTTGCGACCATTTTGAAGGCGACATTCGTCCTTCCACTGCAGCTGTATTAAGTCAACAGTGAAGGACTTTGCCCCTTGTCCAATCAGAAACCTAGGTTTAACAGTGAATAACAGACAGACTGGCGGAGTATGAATGGTCATTGACGGTTGACCTTGGACGGCGTAGACCAATGGCCGTGCATGCACCACGACGCTACGCACGCACCTAGCCGGTACCCCTGTACGCCGCACCTAGCCGGTACCCCTGTACGCCGCACCTAGCCGCAACCCCTATACGCCGCACCTACCTGCAAACCCCTGTACGCCGCACTTAGCTGCAGCCCCTGTACACCCCAAGTATTGGCTACCCACGCAAGCTCGCACACCGCTGGAAGGGGGATCTCAAATCCCCACCTGCGTTTCCCGTTAATAATAATATGTAACGCAGGTATTACTACCGCTTACTAATGCAAAGTAAATGTGCGAGTCATAGCTAATCGCCCATATGACCTCTTTTCTCCTGCGGCGTAACATCCTGCTGCTACTGAATGGAGGAATCCATGTTTAACAAGGCACACAGGGTCCAGTCCCACTACTTATAGTGATGCCTTAGTATTTCATTCCCAATAAACACAAAGAGAGCGGGAATGGAATCCGATTTTTTAACAGTAAGAAGTCCGTTTACCGACGCATAGTAGTGGATACATTAAATGGAAGGACATCAATATTGACAACAGAGGTCCATGTTCCGTTTGAATCTGTTACGCTTCTTCCACGCTCTCTCATGGGCGCTCCAAGTCCACGAATTGGAAAACCTTATTTAAGAAATGTTAATAAGTAATCCCCCATTTCATACCTGCTGGCTGCTTGCACAACCTTTGGTAGTGTCGCGCCACGCGTTGCCACGAATCGATTTCAAGTATTTCCTGACATCATCATCAGGTGACACAATACTTCCGGAGAAACGTTTTAATAAAGCAGCTACGACGGGGATGAAAGGGCAAAGATGTTGCTTTCCTTGCACTTCGGTGAATAGCTGCATCTTCCGGAATACGTGTTTGTTGCGGAGCCAGGAGTAATTGATCTCCGCCATCAATGACCGCGTTAGAAGACGCTGCATCATGAGGCGTACAGTCTCCGACAACGTGTCTCCATGCACACCTTTCAGTTTAGACTGCATGCACATGTGAGGTAGCAAGGAATCTTACCAATTGTTGAATGCATCCTGCATTGGTATAACAAATTACTGTAGTTCCTCCACTGATGTAATTTGCGAAGGAAGCGGCGTTGCCTGCTGCCCTGTTTGCCTGGCAATGGTTGCAGCCATCGATCTCATGTAACTCTTCACATACTCCAGTGTCTTCATATGTATGTATTCTCAACAGTCTATTAGGTGGACACTGAACATTACCTGAAAATGTATACCGTTTTAGGAATGTAGGAAGTTACCATCCATAAACTCCAGTTTATTCTTCAGTTGGTTCATATCGCCTGCAAGAAAATGATAAAACCTCAAGTACATGCTTACGGTGAATGCCATTCCAATCGCTTGTAGGAACGGTAATGAAGGAGGAGTCAGGTGGACTCTAGGACTAGGACACTCAACTACAAAGTGTAAGCACCAATCACAATCCGTTTTCCGAATCTGTTCGTTCGAATTTTTATCACAGTGAGATGCAGTGCTGTACGCTGAAGTTTAATATTAAGAAAAATGTATCCCTTACCTGTATAAGCTGGTTTGTATCTGCCCATGTTGGATTGCTGGGAAGACGACTGACGTGGGTTTTACCCATCGAGCGGGCCAACTCAGTTAAAGAGAAGATAGCTAGAGAGGCATAGAGAACGGCTGTGGTGACCATGCGCTTCCTGGAGTGGCTCAAAGTCATCGGCAGTCTGCAGACTTCGGTGTACCTGTATGTTATTGGTGCACAAACGCCCTGTTTTTCTTATATGAGGTAATCAGCAATAACATAGGGAGATTATAAATTACCGATATGTGGTAATGGTTCACATTTTTTAGGCGTTAGGATCTCATTTTCCGTAACCTTCACAGGACAATCTCTTTGATCAATTTGTCCAAAACATGTTTTCGCGCGCAAATACCGATCCCGCGCAGGCAATTGTCGGTTTGCACACCGAGGTCTCATTAATAATGCTGAACATCATAGGTTATGTTGAAGATGGCGACGTACATACAAAAGGATCTCGATTAATAGAACCCGAAACGTCGTGCAATAACGTCACCGATATTACTAAGCGAATGCGCCCCGCAAACTAGAAAAGAAGCTCACAATGGAGCTATCTACGTAGAGTACAATTAATTGCGCAAGTGGAGATAACAACGTGCAAACTGTGCGTTGGGCGATAACAGCTAGGGCAAACCAAGGACAAGGCTAGAGAAATGAAATCAAGCTGAAAAGTTCATTTTTGCAATACTGCAATGAAAACACATATAATGCTTCTTATATCTAACTCACATCGAAATGGCTTACTACCAACTCAAACTTTTTCTCCGCTATCGAAAATGCACAACGAAAAATAGAAGTCCACCACGGCGAAGCAGAATTGACAACCAAACGGAGCAGTGCCAGACGAAGCGGAAAATTTAAGGGCGCGGCAAAATACAAAAGGTGGGTCGCTGACTCTTTTTAAGAAATCATATAGGATTTTTAACAGAATGAAGCAACTAACCAATGTTATGCTTATATTTTCGATAACGTAACCTACACATATATGTGCACTACTTGCTGGAATACAGAGTAGATCAAGTAGCCACTCATATATTACTGAAGGACTTTGAAGGGCTTGTGAAGGACTTTGATGACCAAAAAAGGACTTCGTGTGCTAACAGGGTAGATACCACATGCAAGTTCCTACTCAAGAAACGGTCTAGATGCTGGCGAACCTACCAAGCAGCTCCATCAGCCAGTACCTATGATAGTTATCGAGAGAATAGAAATAAATGTAAGCAACATCTCAGAACTGCTCGTCTCCAATACGAGCAGGGTTTAGCGGACTCCACCGCAGCTAATCCCAAGAAGTTTTTGCTTACGTTAAAAGACGCAGCGTGGCAAAATTGTCTATACCAGCTTTATTGCGAGCAGACGGGACCCGTGCTCAAACTGACTTTGACAAGGCTTTAATAGAAACAATTAGTTCCCGGGGAAACTTTTAGCAGAAAAGTTAACACAATAGTGCCGCACGATTTAATTCCGGAATAATTTCTCTGCATATTTTCAGGTGCGTACAACAGACGTGTGAATTTATAGCATCATGAAAGGAACGCAGTTAAAATGCCAAATTGACCACACTATACACACCTACATTCATGTCACTTTGTCATCTGTGCCCAGGCACAGATGACAAAGTGACATGAATGTAGGTGTGTATAGTGTGGTCAATTTGGCATTTTAACTGCGTTCCTTTCATGATGCTATAAATTCACACGTCTGTAGTACGCACCTGAAAATATGCAGGGAAATTATTCCGGAATTAAATCGTGCGGCACTCTGGTGTTAACTTTTCTGCTAAAAGGCTTTAATAATTAGTGATCAGCATACTGGGGGCTTTGCTCGGGAGACCTCTTTACCACAGGGTGAATTGGTTTCAAGAGTTTGAGAGGATTCTTGCTTAGCTGAATTT
Source organism: Dicrocoelium dendriticum (assembly GCA_944474145.2). NCBI lineage: Eukaryota > Metazoa > Platyhelminthes > Trematoda > Plagiorchiida > Dicrocoeliidae > Dicrocoelium > Dicrocoelium dendriticum. The sequence continues at coordinate 1,152 of CALYDF020007959.1, read as the reverse complement.
AGCATAACGGAGACTCAGGTCTTCAAGCTACTGCAAGGCATTAAACCCTCTAAAGCTTCCGGCCCTGATTCAATTCATCCGAAGCTGTTGTATTAACTGGCCACTGAGCTGAGTGGTCCGCTTATGTGCGTATTTTTAATATCGCTGTACAGCTGCAGCCTACCTTCGGAATGGAAGGAGGCGATCATCTGTCCGATTTTTAAGGGCGGTGACAGCGCTCTACCCGCGAACTACCGGCCTGTCAGTTTGACAAGCGTAGTAGTCAAGTTGTTCGAGAAGCTGATAAGGGATTCAGTGGAGAACCACCTGAATCGATTCAACCTTCTCAGTGTCGCACAACATGGATTTCGCAAAGGATTTTCATGTCAGGCTAATTTACTGGTAGCTCGTGAAAGCTGGGCCGAAGCGGTAGAGAGTGGCTACGCTGTAGACGTGCTATTCGTAGATTTTTCGAAAGCTTTTGACACTGTTCCGCATCTTCAGCTCGCACTAAAGTTGAGACCTTACGGGATTTCTGGTCGCGCCCTTCAATGGGTGTCTGCCTTCCTTGAGGGGAGGGAACAGTGCGTACGGGTGGGGCGTAACCTTTCGCTCAGGCAAGCGGTCCTTAGTGGCCTTCCGCAGGGCTCGGTATTGGGGCCATTGTTTTTCGCCATCTATGTAAATGACTTGCCGGGAGAGCTAGGGGTGTCATCACTAATGTTTTCTGACGACCTTAAGCTCTGGAATATTGTGGATATCCCGGGGGTCCTGAGGCAATTCAGTGTGCCTTGGATAGGCTCTGGGAATGTTCTACCTCATGGTTAATACACACAAATAGGGCCAGGTGTACTGTTCTCCGTATCGGAGCTGCTAATCCTCCCACCCGATGTGTTGTCGGCGGTGGTGAACTCCCCGTTGTCACTCAGCAGATTGAGTTAGGATTCGTACATGCATCAGCACTTCATTCTGGAGATACCTGGAAGAAGGCTGCTTGGCGAGGGTTTCGTATGATGTGGTTTATCCGCCGCTCTTTCGGAATCTTAATGACCAGTTTCTTTGTGAAGCTATTTTCGGCATTCGTCCGACCCCAACTGAATATTGTATCCAGGCTTGTCCACCGTGTCTTATCCGAGACAAAATGGACTTGGAGAGGGGGTTACGAGTGGGCAC
>CALYDF020007958.1:0-12093 GCA_944474145.2 Dicrocoelium dendriticum | reverse complement strand
AACCTGAGTTATCGCTTTCTTCTTCGAGCATTGAGCGCCCTTCTCCTTGGGCCGTCTCCTCGGATCCGCCCTCACACGCAGAAGTCGAATGTGAGATCAGGCTATTGAAGTTGCATAAGGCCGCAGGGGCAGATGGAATTCCACCAGCCCTCTTCAAATTCGGGGGACCTCCTCTAGTAGATGATCTACACGAGTTGCCTGTAAAACTTTGGGAGCAGGAAACAGTCCCGACAGACTGGAAGCGCTCCGTCATTGTCCCAATTTTCAAGGGAAACTCCCGTTTGGAATGCGGTAATCATAGAGAGATCAGTCTGGTTTCGACTGCCTCTAAATTGCTTGCCTCTGTCATTCTCCACAGACTGACTGGCACTCGCGAAAGCCAGATTCGTGAAGAACAAGCCGGATTTCGTCGAGGTCTGGGCTGCATTGACCGCATCTTCACCTTGCGTCAAGTGTTGGAGCACCGCCATGTTTATTGGCGACCCACCGTTGTCGTGTTTCTTGACATAAAAGGTGCCTTCGACTCAGTCGATCGATGTGCCCTTTGGGACTGTCTGTTGAGGAAAGGTGTGCCTGATAAATATGTAAACATTATCAAAGCGCTGTACGCGCATAGTTCGGGCAGGGTGAGGGTTTATGGCAAACTCTCGCCACCCTTCAGTATCACCAGCGGCGTGAGACAAGGTTGTCCGCTGTCACCTTTCCTCTTCAACTTCGCTATTGATGAAGTCATGGAAACAGCGTTCGCTGGACACGACCTAGAAGGTGTGGGCTACTTCCTGGTGAGCGACTTGGAGTATGCGGACGATATTGCCCTAATCTGTGACAGCCCCCAAACATGCCAAAGAGCACTGGACCGATTAGCACTGTCTGTCTATCGTTTTAGGCTATGCTTTGCTCCATCGAACTGCAAAGTACTTATCCAAGATTGACAGGGACCCAACCCCGCGCTAACGCTTGGTGGTGAGCTGCTAGAAGTCGTTCAGGAATTCAAGTACCTGGGCAGCTATATTAGCACCCGTGGGATTGAAGATGAGATTACGAACCGCATAGCAAAAGCTCGAGGTGCTTTTGCCAATCTCCGCCACCTGTGGCGCAGACGCGACACTATTCTCGCCCTGAAGGGCAGAGTTTACAACGCAGCCGTCCGTTCAACTCTCCTATATGGTTGTGAAACCTGGCCCATCAGGTCGACAGACATGAAGAGGCTCGTCACATTCGATCATCGCTGCCTTCGCAGCTTAGCTCATGTCTGGGGGGGAACACCGCGTGAGCAATGAGCGTGTTCGACGTCGCGTATTTGATGCAGGAAGAGCGAGTGAACCGCTCAGCACCATTATATCACGCACCAGGCTCCGATGGCTGGGCCACGTGTTGCGCATGCCAACACACCGACTCCCACGACGTGCATTGTTTGCGCGTTGTGGGTGCGGTTGGAAGCGGAGGAGGGGAGGCCAAGTGATGACTTGGTCGAGAGAAATGAAAACCCTCACTTCGAAGTTGGCGTCAGTTGGTGTATCCCGACTGCCTGGCTGGGGTCCTAAGGACGGTGAACACGTTTGGTTGGACACACTTGCTGATATGGCTCGGAGCCGGCACCAATGGCGTTTGTGTTGTGATTTCCTTTGTCCATCCCCCTCCTGTTTAGTATCCCCCTCCAAACACGATCTCACCTGTTAGGCATAATACGGTTCTCTTTTACGGCAGCCAGCAGTTAACTCTCCGGAACGATGTCCATCCGTTACTGGGGACTCAGCGGGCGTGCCACTGTTTTGCTTTTCTTTTCTTTTGTATTGCGGCACAATAGCTGAGGTGTTTTCCACCTCCAGCTAACGTGTAATGATGATGATGATGATGATCACGGTTCTCGACACTCTGTCTGGCTTGGGGGCGATAATATCCTCTCTTCATTCCAATTCAATTACGGCTTCAAGATGGGCCTTCATTAATACTCCAGGGGGATATGGGAAACCGTTGATAGTGAAAATAGATGTTGACTAAGTCTGACTGAAATCGCTCGGGCTTAATGTCTGAGGTGGCTACTAAGCCACTTCTCTGAGTGTTGAGATGTAAAAAACTGGGCTTCGATTTCTAGTCAATGACAGTACTTAAGGCCCAAACATAGGGTTTTTATTGGTAATATGTCAAGTTTCACACTTGACAGAATGTGCACATATTGTTCAGAATTTAATGGAATTTTGTAAGACAAGTTGTGTTTCTCAGTGCTTTTTGCAAGAATGACTACTTTTCTCTTTTCACTTGGCATGCATGTCGCATATATACCTGAGGAAATGAACTCGTTCATCAGCGCGAAGGACGCCCAGCGTGAATTGTCTCTGTGCGATGTGACATTCGACCTCCGCTAGCTGAGATCAAGATGAAAATTTGGCTGCGCTTGTTAACCATTTTTAGGCTTTTACCAACAAATCGGGTTACCTGTAATCAATTACCCCCAAACACATTTTCGCTACAAAAGCCAACTAAGGAATAACTATCGCGCTTTTTGCTTTTAATTACGGGACATGATAGCCGTTTGTAATTAATATCGATCATAAAACGTAAGAAAACAGCTATTTTTGTGCAATTAGGCAGCGATAGACGTAAGTGAAACGGTTGATATTGCTCAGTTACAACAATTTCTGTATATTTGCTACAGTTTCAGCTAATGCACAGTTCATTTCAATTCATTTCATTCATTTCATTTCATTTCATTCAATTCACTGCTTTTGTTTGCCTAGTCATCACTGTAGAAAATCCGTTTTCACACGTATAAGTTGCTACGAATGGGATCAATATGCTCAACGCTCTTTCCGATAGCATTGGATACTCACAACCTATCTTCGCTCAAAATGCTGCTGGTTTTGTGCTTTGGAAATCTATTTTTAATGCGTCATCTTCGTGAATTCCTATGAATAGTGCTTTGGTTTCGATTTCAGTATGTGGAAATATTCCATCATTCACTGAAAATGGTCTTAGCACCCAGGCAGTTCGTTAGGGATTTTCCAAATCAGAAGTATATTCGCTGATAGATTGCACCACGGCTGACAAATGGCAAGTTATATGTGAATGTGCAGAATTCATTTCTTCCAACGAACACCATTGTTACTTCTGGCAACATCGAAACATCGTCAACCGCTGCTGTGCGTAGGTAAACCTGCAATTCGTGAACAAAACTGGAGCCCCTATCCTGAGCACTTAAACTACTCGTCATACTTCCTTGCAAGCTGAGGTTCTGCGCATTTATTTCTCCGAAGGAATCCGCAAGATATGCCCGTTTTGAAATAAATACGTTGCCTGTTAATATGGCGCGTAAGTCTTTCTTCTTACTCTTACATACTTCCTTCCCTTCAAGTAACACAACTAGTTCTTCTCGAAGTTTAGGCATTCAATGTAACACCCGTTGCCTCGTAATAACCAACGTACTTTTGTGTGCAATAACAGCACGGCGTATTTGCTTCCAAATTCATTGCATAACTACTGAATACCCTTGTATTTTTCGCAATACCACGGAGGACATATACAATTTTCACTGCCTTGCTTAATGCGTCAAACAAAGCAGGTGAAAGAGTTCTCACTGCTAATGCATAACGATGTGTGATGCAGTGGGAACGTTAGCGTACGGAGCAATTTGTCTGACTAATTTTTGCAATCCGGAACGAACGCCCAACATGGATGATGCACCGTCTGTACAGACACCCACCAACTTTGGCCAATTAGCTCCATTTCCTCGACAAACTCCTTCGCTTTTCGAAAGGAATCTTCTCCACATGTTGCACCCCATAATTCTGGGAAAATTATTTTTCTTTGAAACCGTTGTTTTTGATATACCGAGTACAGACAAGTAGCTGGGAACATGATGCGACATCGGTCGATTCACCTAACTGTATTTCGAAGAAAAGGCGACTTTATTTCGTTGAGTACCGTGTCCATGGATGATGCACCGTCTGTACAGACACCCACCAACTTTGGCCACTTGAGCTCCTTTTCCTCGACAAAATCCTTCGCTGTTCGAAAGGAATCTTCGTCACATGTAGTTGTGCTCAATAATTCTAAGAAAATTATTCTTCTTTGAAACCGTTGCCTTTGATATATCGAACACAGACAAGTGGCTGGGATCAAGATGCGACGTCGGTCGATTCATAAAACTGTATTGGGAAGAAAAGATGGCTTTATTTCGTTGAACGCCGTGTTCAAAATATTCTTGCACATGTCATCGACGCTACTTTTGATGATGCTGTAAGAAAGTGATGTTGTACGCATCTTTTCTGCATGTTGCTCTACAAGAACCGCATCTATAATCTAATGTTTTATAAGCTCCTCTGGCATAGTTTGCGGTTTTTCGTTTTTAGCGCTTCGAAGAGCGATGCATTACGAAGCAACAAAAGCAGCTTCCTTTTGCTGAAATAAGGAGCCCGATGCATACAGGCGCAAAGCTTTCAGCGCAACTACAAATTTGAAGAATGTCATATCTGTCCATACAAACGGAGAATGACTTCGTTCAAAGGAGTTTCGTTCTCTCCATCATGAGCACTTTGCTGCGCAAAACATATTGCGGTCTCTCAAAACTTTTTTCGACAAAATTAGTGAAGGCCCAAAGCAGCCAATCTTCTTTCTAGGACCACTTACATCCAGAGGATGTTCCCTTCAAAAATTTATGCAGCTAGGTGTTATATATATATATATATATATATATATAACTAAAACTCAAAGCGACGTGTGCGAAACCCAAACAAAAACTGTTTCTTGTCTTGTTTTCTTTAGTACGATTTTGTCTTCCATTTTGTGATGTTTCTGATTGCACTTTGTCCGTAAACAGACTTGCGGACATATTTACATCAGTCTGGGACATTAGTGACGATCGGGCTTTTGCGATCGCATTATCCGTTGGCGTATTTCAGCGCTAATCTATTAAGTTACTCGCATGCTATATGTGCGGCTGTGTACTTATGTAATTGCTGCGTACCTACTTGCGTAGCGATTGACCTTGAGTAGGGACTGGATTTCTCCTCAATACGCAAGGCGCCAGTCAATTTATGTACCACCTCGTACAATTGAGTACAGACCAACAAATGCAAACTACCGCTAATCCCTGAACCGTTACACATGTGGTGTAGTGCCCGCTCACACGCGTGACTGTGGCTACCTTTACTTACATTCACTTAACAGTTATGACAAAGTCGCTTAAGTAAGCCGAGGTAACTGGCACTCGCAATATTTTCGGTCAGTAAAAGTAGCAGCAATGATAATAGGGAGACTGAACATTTTTCTATACATTCCTTTTCGGGGCTTTGGATACAATAATCCTCTTGTGCAGTTAAGGTAGCCGAAGTCCCCAGTGTGAGCGTGCACTACACCAATTGCGAAACGCTAAGGGGTCAGCGGTAGTTTGTATTTATTGGTCTGTACGCAACTACAACTGGTGGTATATTAATTGACTGGCGGCATGCATAATGCGCAAAGATTCAGGCAATACTCAAGGGCGGGGAGGTCGTCATTTGTTTGTAATTTCTTCGGCATTGCGTTGATCTGGTTGACCAGTTTTGAACTTGGATCTTGAACGCCCTGCGACATGTAGTGGTGTAGGATAGCAGTACATTGCCTTGTCATTTTGCGAAAATTGCACTGTCCTATGGACTACCAGAAGTACACATGGATGGAGTCCAACTACGACCAATTCTCTCGCTTCCCGGAACCCCATCATATAAACGAGCAAAGGATTTGTGCAGGAGGTTGAAACTTTTGCTTGCTGGAGCCGAACATAGCATCAACCATGCTGAACAATTCCTCAAGGAACTACGGAGTGTCAGAATAGAAGACGACGAAATAATGCTTTCATTCGATGTCACCGCAATCTTTATTTAGTCGGACACGAATTGATCAAAGAAACCATGACGAAACTACTTGAGAATCGACTAAACCCAACGAAAACCATACGACCTGAAAATTTTTGGGAACTCCTGAACCTCTGCATGCCTACTTATTTCCGCTTTGATGGACAAGTGTACCAGCAACTGAGAGGAACGCCCATGGGCTCCCCAATTTCGAGGCTAATTGTAGAGTCCATAATGCAGAAATTGGAGCGCACCGCACTGCCATCTAACCGCCCATAACTCTGGATAAGATATGTGGACGACACATTTGTCATCGTAAAACGGAACCGAGTACAGGTCACGCACGATTTGCTCAACAACACATTCGAGGATCTCCAATTTGTGTTTGAATTAGCGGAGGATAATAAGTTACCATATTTGGATCTATTGGTCACTGGGAATACCGACGGATCTCTACGAACGTGTATATCGGAAGAAAAGGTATACGGACCAGCTATTAAACTACCACAACAAACACCCGATGAACCACAAGAAGAGCTGAATTCAAACCCTTTCAAAAGATCGGAAACACACTGCAGCACAACCGAATCGGGGAAACAGGAAGCAAATCACAACAACGGTTATCCGAGAAATTTCATCAGAAGAAGCTTAAAGAAAAGTATATTTCGGCAACAGCAGCTGCAGTCACCTGAGTAAGCCAACAAACGGATAGTGCTCCCCTACATCAAGAACGTCTCCATCGGCTGGCTAGCCGAACAGCCTCCCCGTGGTGTCAGCTGAGTGGTTCGGTTTTAACCTGTTCCAGCAAATAGTTTGGCGGCAGTGTTCCAGGACGTGGTGGATTTTCGCCTTGGAAGTCTTCTCCTTATAAAAGTCGCCAATGTCTGCTTAACAACACTGTGACGTGGCGGATGTGACTCGACACTAAACAAAGCCACTGCCCAAGCTTACGCTGACAAGCTTATCAAATCCACAGACGACAAACATTTCTTCAGACACCGGCGACGCGATCGAAGTCATTCGAAAGAACAAGAACACATTTACAAACACAAGCAACACACCTACCTACATACCTACATTTATGGATCCATATGTATGAAAATCCCATTATACTATAGTACATTTCAACTGTAACAGAATGCCCATTTATTACGTCAAGTTCAGAAAGAGAAATAAAGCACGAAGCTCTAAGCGAAAATTGGTTTTCGATTAATTCCTTGTCAGGCTCATACAATAATATACATTAGGGTACGGTCTATTGCAATTGTCAGCATAACAAAGAAACAACTGATCAGAAAAGTTAACGTGATCATGCTGACAATTGCAACAGACCGTAACCTAATATATATGATTGTATGAGCCTGAGCAGGAATTAAACAAAAAAATTGTTCGCTTAGAGCTTCGTGTTTTGTTTCTCTTTCTGAACTTGATTTAGTATATTTCTTGAGCAATTGTTGTACCATTGATACGATCATGCCTTTACTGGTGTGCCTCGCGTAGCCGAGAATGAAATTTATTATTATTGTTATTATTATTAACAGGAAGATGGCTGCAGTCACATAGAATCTCTGTGCCTCACAAACCGGGTGCCACCCCAAGGAAATTGATCTCAAGACCCAGAAATGGTCATTCAACCTGACCTAAACAATGTCATCTACCAGACAAAATGCAGCGACTGCGATAAACCCTACGTCGGACAAACTGGAAGAAAGCTCTGTACATGAATCACCGAACACAAAGCGGCCATTAGGAAACATGATCCGCACTCATTGATTTCTGCGCATGAAGCTTAAGAAGGCCACTATTTTGATCTGGAGAATATAATGATCCTAGCAGATGGAAGTACAAAACACACGGGAGTGTTTGGAAGCCTGGTACTCCACAATGAATGCAATCAATCGACACATGGAACTGGACGCAGTACACGCAACACTAATGGCGAACGGCCGCCAACTCCATCGATTGAATCCGGTGGAACGCGTGACTACACGTTTTCTCAATTCTCTTCAGCGTTCACCCAAACGTTTGCATCGGTGACGCTTGAAGCTGCATCACGTGCGTCATGTGACACGTTGCACGTGTGCATCCGTATGAGCTATACTCATGGACTGGGTCATAGTGCAATTGATTTTGAGGTCGCGCAGATGGCTAAGTAACAAGGAATGCGGCCTGAAGATTGCGAAGGTGTTAATGCAGCAAAGATAGCTGTCAACAAGGCTACTGAGTGCAGGTATGCGCATCGCAGCGAACTGTTTTCCGAGCTCCGGACAAAGCAGCGTCCCTTAGGTAAGCACATAAGCGATGCAATTTCATCGAACCGCTTCCCGATAACGTTTCGGTTAACATCACTCAGCCAGCCGACTAGACTGGTGAATACACTCCATACGTTACATGCAAACATTGATGCTAAAAGGTAATAGTGAGATCCCTGGATCTGACACAAATGCGTTCGTCACTGCCCCACTCGGAAAACAGTTAGTGGAGGACCTTCAAGCGGTCGGCACATCACACCCGGAACACACATCCCCGAAGCAATGCTGAGAACAGAGAGACCCTCCTGCATGTACACCAGTGAAAATGTCTCTTGAACAAGCTTGCCGAACTGCTGCTACGTCAAGCATTATAAGTCTGGGGCCTCAGATTTGTTAGCGAAACTTGGTTGCACACAGATATTACCGACGCCGAAGTCGCGATACATGGTATGTCCCTTCTTCGCAGTGAACGCCCCATCAAAGGCGGTGGGGTACGTTCTACTACCGCAGTGACCTGTAGTTCGCATTGATTATCAATCCGGAAACGATTATCGTAGGCTCACGCTGGTGCAGACTACGAATGCGATGAGATGACAGTTGTTTATAGACCCAAAATGTCCGTTTCAGAGATGGACTCCCGCCTGGCATTAACCTTCGAGAGGAACCTGTAAAGAAGGGGCATCCATGTTCTCAACTCAGGCGACATTAATGCTACCCTCCGGAAATTCCGGCATCTGCGAACGAACCATTCAAGACAGAATTACAAGAGATTACTGCTAGCATGCCGTTCTACGACATCAGTTAGCTCACCAGATTCACAGCGGGAAACATGCCACCTGTACTTGAATATATGCTTGCGAACGCAGAGCTCATGACCAAAAACCCAAAAGATGCTGAGCTCACTGAGCTAAATCAAACATTATATATATATATATATATCAGCAGGAGAGCCTATGGTGTGTTGAGTCTGGTGGTGGCTAGATCCTGACGGATGGCCCACACACTGCTGCTACTGTTGTGCCATTGGCTCATGTCCTGGGCGCCTCCCCGTGGCTACCTCTGGGTGGGAGTTGGGTTACGCCCTTCTCCCTGCTAAGATCCAGGACACCAATCCGCCTGAGTCAGTGAACTGACCATGTGCTAGACCCGCTGCCTTTCGGGTGTTCATTTAATCGAAGGCTTTGGCTGAGGACCCCAGTTGTTCTACTGTCAGGTGTGGGTGCCCTGCCAGTATGCCAGTCCACCCTGTTCGAAAGTTAGGAGGTGGTCGATGGCCCTCTTCCCGTAAAACCTAGCCATGTGATAAAACAGGTCTACGGGTTGTAAGCTCACAGCTTGAATGGCGTAGAGCACAATCACCACGCATTATCCCTGACGGTGGGAGGGCACCTCCGGTTGTTCAATGGTTTGCTACTGCCCGCCTCAAGCCAGGCAGCCCCTGGTCAAATTGGTGCAAACCCGCCAAAAACCCACCTGCGTCTGGCCGTGGTCGCAGGTGTATCATTTTACAGTCACAAAACACATATAAATCGTTCCAGTAACTCCAAGACTGCGTGTGACGGCCGTCAAGCAGATCCCAATCTGTCTCTGAAATCACATTCCAGAGCTGGATCTGCTCCCCACTGCCTTGTGGGTGTCGGTCAGGCTATTGAGCCAAAGGCTCCGGGCGCAGTGCCTCAAGCAAACCTCCAAATCACCCACTGCTTTGTGGGTCAGGCTATTGAGCCAAAGGCTCCGAGTGGAGTCCCTCAAGCAAACCTCCGAAGCACAACGACCACCTCGCGTGCTATTACCCACCAATGCAATCGTATGCCTGCGCGCAAAGCACTCAGCATCGGGTGCTGGAACGTGCGCACACTACTGGACCGGAACTCCAGCAAGCGCCCGGAACGACACACTGCACTCGTGGCGATGGAACCGGCGGGGTACCACCTCGGTATTTCGTCGCTCAGGGAGACTCGGCTCGCTGAGCAAGGTAAGTTGCATGAACCAGGTGCTGGGTACACATTCTACTGGGTGGGAAACGCCGCCTCAGCACCACGAGATCATGGGGTCGGATTTGTAATATCCGATCGCCTCAATGGCCTGCTGCTGGGTGAAACAACTGGCATCAGCGCGCGACTGATGACTGTTCGGCTTCGACTCGGAAGAGGCAAGTTTGTCACCATTATATGCACATACGTTCCGTCCATGTGTTATCCTCATGATACGCGTGATCAATTCTACACTCAGCCATCCTCTGTGATACGGTCTGTGCCGAGGAGCGACCGACTATTTCTGCTGGGTGATTTCAACGCGCGCGTTGAGCGTGATGCATCGGTGTGGACAGATGTTATGCGTCTGCATGGCATTGGTGCAGCGAATGCGAAAGGTGATAGGCTGCTCTCACTTCGTGCCACTCACGGCCTGACGATCACGAACACTCGGTTTGCACTGAGTGTGAGTGATATAGCAACTTGGACGCACCCACGGAGTGGTCACCCTCACCTGCTCGTCTATGTCACCGTATTTCGAGGTGATATGCGTGAAGTGCAGATGACACGTGTACTGCGTGGAGCTGAGGCTGACACTGCTTACCAATTGGTGCGGACCAAACTGTACATATATTGTCGTAAATCTATGTGTTGCACCCCCACCATGAATCGGCGTACATTTAACATTTCCTCCATCAAGACTGTGGAGAAAGGTATTGAGCTGAAGAAGGCGATGGCTGCACGCCTGTGTGATGTGGCATGCATAGCCACAGTGGGCGACCTGTAGCACGACATTCGCGACCAGGTGACAGCTGCTGCCGAGGAGACAATGGGGCGCGCAAACGGTAAGCGAACTGACTGGTCTGATGGGAACAATGTCACAATTGGCGTATTGCCGTCGGAGAAGAATACATCATTTGCTATGCATGTGGCAGACTGCAGTAACTTAAGGAAGAACAGAAAGAGTGAGCGAATTGGATGACGACGAACCCGAGAGATCCGTCGCAGTAAAAATTCATGGTGGACAGAGAAAGCGAAGCAGATGGAATGCTAGGCCGAACGTCGCAAACACAAGGAATTCTTTGACTCCTTGAAGGCGGTGTGTGGACCGAAGTTGGAGCAGTTGAGGACGCTGATCGATGATAGCTCAGGCGTTACCTGCACACAGACTGCAGACATAATGCGATCTGACAAAAACACGTTGACGACAACCGTTCAGAGATCGACTGGCCTACTTTGAACAGCCTGAAGCAGCACGATGTGAAGACGAGTCTGGCGGATACGTCGAAACTGGATGAGACGCAGAGCGCACTTGCTCATCTGCGAAACGGCAAGTGTGCCCGTGCCGAGGGGATCCCGTCTGAAGTATTGGAACACGGTGGACGCGCGTTGGTGACTGCGCTGCACAAGTTAGTGCAACGCGTGTGCATTGAGGAGGAGGTGCATCCTGAGCTGAAGGATGCCGTTGTGCTACCACTGTACAAGGGCGAATGGAGCAAGGAACATTGCGCGAATTATCGTGGCGTCAACTTGTTGAGTTTTGTAGGCAAGGTGATTGCCCGAATCCTGCTCAACCGCCTCGTCAGTCAGGTTGTGGAACCTAACGTTGCGGAAGGGTAATGTGGATTGTTTTTGGGTCGCAGCACGATAGGTATGGTGTTTGCGGCTCGTCAGTTGCAGGAGCAGTGTGGAGAACGATACCAGCCGCTTTACTCGCTTTTTATTGATTTCACAAAGCATTTGATACGGTGAACCGCGACGCATTGTGGCTCGTGTTGGGTAAGTTTGGTTGTCCGAGTAATTTTGCAAGTTTAATTGAATGACTGCAAGGTGGTATGCGGGCGAGGGTGCAACCGTGTGGACAAACCTCCCATGACGTTACTGTTGTCTGGTGTGAAGAAAGGCTGTCCTGTTTAATATTTATCTTCATGCAATGATGTCTAGTGCTTTTGATGCGGTTTGTGCTTAGGGTGTTCGTGTGGAGCACCGTATTGGTGGTGGTTTGATGAACATCTGTCCTTTCGGTGCGAAAACTCT
>CALYDF020007957.1:0-12028 GCA_944474145.2 Dicrocoelium dendriticum | reverse complement strand
CAATTCTTGGCCCTACACCACCTTGCTTCAATAGTCGCTTGTCATCTAGTTTCAACCCACACAATCGCAGGGCGTCGCTCCAATCCAGTCGACAAGTCCATGTTCAACCATGCGGACAACGTCAGTTCATTCGCTTCCCGTTGGAGTCCACGATCCTCGCTAAGACTGGCATGCCTCAACGTGCGCACTTTGCTGCAGATTGGCCAACAGGCAGCACTCACCCGAACACTCGAGACCCTCTCAATCGATATTTGCTGTTTATCGGAAATATGCCTGCAAGCTTCGAGCTCCGTGCTTACTCTGTGGTCCCCCACATGCGACACTGGCGGCACATTCTCATTACGCCTGCCTGGCGATTATGAAGCTTCAAATGCGGGTCAAACTGGCGTCGGCATAGTTTTGATTCCCAAGGCTGAAGCTGTCCTGATCGACTTGATCCCTGTCAACAGCCGGATGTGCTTTGTTAAGTTGGCTGGCTCGTTCCAGCCTTCGAAGTCACACGGGGACAAACGGTGCCTGTTTGTCATTGCGGTTTATGCCCCTATAAACTGTAGCACTGATTCGGTGAAAGATGATTTCTACCAGCAACTTAACGATCTCCTTCGTTACAGAACAAGCACGGATACTGTGGTGTTGGCTGGCGATCTAAACTCCCAAGTCGGAAAATTGTCGTCTGATGAGTTTCATCTGGGCGACCAACATGATAAAGGTTCTCGTAATGATAACGGTGAGCGGTTGCGACACCTGTGTGAAGATGCCGGTCTAGGTCTCGCGAACACAAACTTTCGACACCGCACGGGCAGAAGAGTGACTTGGCGCCCACCAGTCTCGGGCCAGTCATGCACACAAATCGATCACGTCGCGATCAGGGGCTGTGTCCAAAGCTGTCGCTCGATTTGGAGCACGAGCGTGGACTCTGACCACGCACTTGTCTGCGCCGATCTCCGGGTGCGTTTCGGTGGACGTCCGCAACGTCGATGTGAACGGATTGACACCAGCCAGCTGGCGACGACGGGTGCTCTGAATGCGTATCAAACTACGCTGACATCTGGGCTGAGTATGCGCCCACTAAACACCGTCGAAGATCACTGGTGGTATATTCGTCAAACGTTACTATCAGCAGGCATGTCTTCATGTGGCAAATCAAATTGCCCACCTAGATATTGGGTCTCTACATAGTCTCTGGAACTTATCGATGCTCGCCGTCGTATTCCGGCTGGAAGCGAATACAATGAGGCTCGCTAAAATCTCAAGGCAAAACTACGTGGCAGCCTGAAGAGATGCCGTGAAGCCTGGTGGTCTCATCGTGAATCGGAAATGGAAACAGCTGCTGTCGTTGGTGATCATCGCAGGTTATTCCGTCTGATACGGGAAACAGAAAGCAGGAGACCTGGTATTAGAGAGACAATACGCGGCGAGAGTGGACATCCGATCCACAGCCTGTCAATACTCTTGGAGGGTTGGGCTTAACAGTTTGCAAGGCAGTGTAACCAATCTGAGTTATGGCTTTCTCTTTTGGGCATTGAGTGCGCTTCTCCTTTGGCCGTCTCCTTAGTTCCGCCATCACGCACAGAAGTCGAACGTGAGATCACACTGTTAAAATTGCTTCAGGCCGCTGGTGCAGTTAGAATTCCCCAGCTCTTTTCAAATTCGGGGACCTGATCTTGTGGACGAGTTGCTAATGGAACTTTGGGAGCAGGAAACTGTCCCGACAGACTGGTGCCGCTCCGTCATGGTCCCAATTTTCAATGGAGGCTCGTGTTCGCAGTGCGGCCGCCTTATAGAGATCAGTCTGATCTCAGTTGCCTCGAAATTACTTGCCTCTGTCGTTCTCCACAGACTGACTGGCGCTCGTGAATGTCAGATCCACATAGTGCAAGCCGAGTTTCGTTGAAATCTAGGCTGCATCTACCACATCTTCACCTTGTGTTAATTGTTGGAGCACCGCCATGTTTATTGGCTGCGCAGCATTTTCGGTTTTCTCGACATCAAAAGTGTCTTCGATTCGAAATTCCTTTTGGGACTGTCTGCTGTGATGAGGTGTTCCTGATAAATATGTACACATTATCAAAGCGCTTTGTGCGCATAGTTCTTGCAGATTGAGAGTTTATGGCAATGTGTTGCCGGCCTCCAGCTGGGTGATACAATTTTGCCCACTGTCATCTTTCCTCGTTAACTTCGTTATTGATGAAGTCATGGAAAAGTGTTGGCTGGAAACGACCTAGAAGACGTGGAGCTACTTCCTGGTGAACGACTTCTTGACTTGGAGTATGCGGACGACATCGTCCTCATATGTGACAGCGCCCAAACGTACCAGTCTGCATGAACCGATTAGCACTGGCTGTCAATCGTTTTGGGCTATGCTCTGCTCCATCGAAATGCAAAGTACTTCTCTATGATTCGCATGGACCCACGCCTGCGCTGATCCTTGGTGATGATCAGCTAGAAGTCGTTTAGTAATTCAAGTACCTGGACAGCTATATTAGCGCCCGTGGGATCGAAGCTGAGATTACGAACCGTATAGCAAAAGCTCGAGGTGCTTTTGCCAATCTCTGCCACTTGTGGCGCAGACGTGACATTACTCTCTCCCTGAAGTGTAGAGTGTATAATGCAGCCGTCTGTTAAACCTCTTATACGGTTGTGAAACTTGGCCCATCAGGTCAACAGACATGAAGTGGATGGTCACATTCGATCATCACTACCTCGCTGATTAGCTCATGTCTGGTGGGAGCACCGCGTGAGGAATGAGCGTGTTCGGCGTCGTGTATTTGGTGCAGGAAGAGCGAGTGAACCGCTCAGCACCATTATTTCACCCACCAGGCTCCGATGGCTAGGCTGCTTGTTGCGCATGCCAGCACACCGACTTCTGGGACGTGCCTAGTTTGCGCGTCGGACGTGCGGTTGGAAGAGGAAGAGGGGAGGCCAAGCGATGACTTGGTGGAGAGAAATGAAAACCCTCACTTCGAAGTTGGCGTCGGTTGGTGCTTCCCGACTGCCTGCCTGGGGTCCTAAGGACGATGAACACGTTTGGTTGGACACACTTGCTGATATGGTTAGAGGGCGACCCCAATGACGCTTGTGCTGTGCGTTCCTTTGTCCATCCCCTCCTACTTAGCTTTCCATTCAATCATGATCTCCTTCGTTAGGCGTAATATAACTCCTTGTACGGCACGATAGCCGGCTGTTAGCTCTCCGGAACGACGTTCATCCGTTACTTGGGACACAGTCGGCGTGCCTCTGTTGTTTTCTTCTTGTCTTTTGAATTGCGGCACAATAACTAAGGTGTTTTCCACCTGCAGCTAACGTGTATAATGAAGATGATGATGATGACGAACTTATAGCGAGAATGAGAATTCGCGACGACGCCACAAATGCCTTAAACTGGCAAATGCTGATGGGGTTTTAGTGATGCGAAGGGAACGTTTCTTGCTGACAGCGCTCCCAAGATAGACGAAACTACCTACCTATTTAAGCTATGCACCTTTAAGGATGAGCACGGGAGTGGATGTGGGTCAGTTCTGAAGAACGCTTTACACTTTGAGGGGGCGAAGCTCTCATGTCATGTCGCATACTCCGCGAATCGTCACCTAGTAAGGCGATATCATCAGTATAATCTAAATCGATCGCGCGCTCATCCGGCAGAAGCTCTAGGCCAAAATGTTGGAAACCTTCTAGAACACTCGGCAGAACGACTTCAAATGGGAAGTTGAAGAGGAATGGGGACATAGGGAAGCCCTGTGACACACTGCGATTGACAGCGAATAGCGAGGAAGGCTTGCCGTAGACCCTTACTCTGCCACATATATGAAGGTAAAGTGCTCGTAAGATGGCGGTATATTTCTCTGGCACCCCGCTCTTTAGTAAGCAACGCCATAAAGCAGGTAGATCAACGGAGTCAAATGTGGTACGTATGTCTAGGAATGCGACGATAGTGGGCCTGGGGTAAATGTGGCGGTATTCGAGGAGTTGGCTGAGCATGAAGATTTGATCCACGCATGCTTGGTCCTCACGGTAGTGCGGTTCATGTATTGGGGATCGTTTGCGAAGGAAAATAGATGCCAATAGCTTAGAGACAATTGGAATAAGACTAATCCGGCAATGATTTACACATGAATTGTGAGCGACTTTCTTGAAAATCGGGGCAATAACTGATTCGCTTCATGCTAGATTTTTGCGAACATGGAGGTCATCTGGTTCATGATTGTCACGCAGCCGTACTTAGAGACAGCTCAGGAGGAAGTCCGTCTGATCCGGCAGCCTGGAACCGCTTCAAGAGCCGAATCACGAGATAGACCTCCGCTTGACTGGTTGCATGCAATGGGATGAGCCAGGGTAGGCAACAGGGTGTACTACGTGCACGGATGGACGGTGGCCAGTTGCACTACCAAGGGAAGTGCTCGGCCCAGTGGTCTAAACGCCACTGATGACTGCTGAACGGAGATCCATCCGCCTCGTAAATAACCTCACTGATACCAGGCTTCCTGAGGCCAGTGGACCAAATGAGTTGGAAGACCTTGCGAGTGTTGGCAGGGAGGGCAGCGGTTTCCGTCTCTAAGGCATGCTGAGACCACTATGCCTCATGATCCTTGAGTAGGCTTTGCTTGAGCAGTCGGTTGCCAGAGTGGCGGCGCTCGTTGTAAACTGATTCTGCCGGGATATCTCTATGGCGATCGAACAGCTCCAGAAAGTGAGCAGAGAGCCAAGCGTATGTCAGTAAAGACTGATAGCTCGCCTAGACAGAGGAATAAGTTACTCTGTTTACATCAATCTTGGCGGTGCTTCGATTTTTGGGACCCCCAAAAATATGCACATTTTTTGCGCAGACCAGCGCATGAACTGAGTCCAACAAAGTGGACTAAACTGATGTACAGTCCAGTACGCTGCCCCTCCGCATGAAACTGGTTGGAATGTGATGAATTTGAGACGACGTTTGAGTTGTCGGAGAGGGACGATAAGTTGCAGAACGTTTCTTCGTATGGTCCAACAGCTGTGCGAGGCAAGAAGATATAAAGTAAGAAGGATTTAGAGTTGAGGTACGGAGGCTACAACACAGGAGTGGTCACAACCCCTAGAATTAGCAACATGGCAGGATCGCGCATGGATGCCTACCTAGTACATAACTAAGACTACAAATACCATAGGTTTGGACTTGACACAGGCTCGCCTCGGAGAATGAAATGGAACCTGTGATTTCTTTACAGGATCATAAACCATCATGCGCACAGTACTGATGATGGAGTTCACATTTCTCTGAACACCAGAGACCCAATACGCAACAAGGAGATAGAGGTCACAATTAAGAAGTTCGCTACGAAAATCACAGTACGTTTCTTTCTAATCCACTACTCAAATATTTGGAAACAAACTTCCGAAATGTATCAGTTTAGTCTGTATACTGTGTAAACAGTTGCTTGCGATTACAGGATAGTTGACCGTTAAAAACACGGTTATTATGTTTGAGACAACACAATCCCTAGATAAACCGTTCGAGAAAGACATCGATAACGCCTGACAGAATTAGAAACAACGCATGTGTTTGGGCTAGACGAATACCTGCATATCATAAATTTGTTCACAGCTCCCCATGAATGGTTCTGTCGCTGGCTGGACTCTCTTCCAGTACAGTTAAACAGAGAGGTATCAGCGGTAGTACGGGTACGCAATACCGACGCTTCGCTGCAGCGCAACCACCACCGGTCACACGTGGGCTAATGATACTGCGAGGGTCGCTCTGCCCCTACGCAGGCTCGAATCCGGGACGCAGGATTACGAGACAAGCACGTTACCTCTAGGCTATGGACGGAATTCTGGATGTAGTGGTTTTACGAGTGACGCGGATTTCGAGCACTGTAGCAGAACGGGTGTGTATAGAGCGGCAAAACCAGCACTGCGCTCCTATGCAACGACCCGTATATGTCAACTCTTTCAACAGAGCAAGAACAAACAACATTTACGCGGGATAACCTGAATTCAGATTATTTCGTGTTCAGCCGCTTACAGACAAATCGTGGAAAGGGTAAAGGAATGCAATTGAAAAAGGGGGTCAATAGGAAAATCAATAAAACACTGAGCAAACCGAGGTCATTGCCTGCGTCTTACCAGGGTAAGGCAAGACTGGCCACAAAGTCTACCTGTTTGCAAAGATTTGGCTTCATTCGTCGGATGGCCGAGGCTTCAGCGAAACGAAGCAAGCTCGCGTTGTTTTGTCTGCTGATAACCTTGAATGCGCCACGTGGGTTTTCGCACAAGGTACAATCAAGCAGATGCTGAGCGATGGAGCTGGCAGGGAGTTTAGGTCCACTATTTGCCAGGTTCCGTGGAACATGTTCCATGATCCTAGTTGATAGCCTTCTCTCGGTTCGGCCAATGTACATGCTACCGCAAGTACAAGTGAATTGGTAAACACATGAGGCGGTAACCTGAGAGTGAGGCCTATCCAAGTTGGATTCATGGAACAGCTTCTTGGTTTGATATAACAACACGAGCTCAGCTGCGTAATAGCACCTTTTTATTGCTTGGCGTAATCGGTAGCACAATCTTCTGTCGTTCTGTTCCCCTTTGTACGGTAGCGTGATATAAACCTACGCAATAATGGCTATCCTAATAAATTCATCGCCAGGTATGGGAATGAGGTTGCCAAGAAAGAAACACGAATGGATGTCCCAAAGAAAAAGGTCGTCATCACGCTAGCGTACAAAGGGGAACAGAACGACAGAAGATTGTGCTTCCAATTACGCCAAACAATAAGAAGGTGCTACTACGCAGCTGAGCTCGTGTTGTTATATCGAACCAAGAAGCTCTTCCATGAATCCAACTTGGATAGGCCTCACTCTCAGGTTACCGCCTCATGTGTTTACCAATTCACCTGTACTTGCGGTAGCATGTACATTGGCGGAACCGAGAGAAGGCTATCAACTAGGATCATGGAACATGTTCCACGGAACCTGGCAAATAGTGGACCTAAACTCCCTGCCAGCTCCATCGCTCAGCATCTGCTTGATTGTACCTTGTGCGAAAACCCACGTGGCGCATTCAAGGTTATCAGCAGACAAAACAACGCGAGCTTGCTTCGTTTCGCTGAAGCCTCGGCCATCCGACGAATGAAGCCAAATCTTTGCAAACAGGTAGACTTTGTGGCCAGTCTTGCCTTACCCTGGTAAGACGCAGGCAATGACCTTGGTTTGCTCAGTGTTTTATTGATTTTCCTATTGACCCCCTTTTTCAATTGTATTCCTTTACCCTTTCCACGATTTGTCTGTAAGCGGCCGAACACGAAATAATCTGAATTCAGGTTATCCCGCGTAAATGTTCTTTGTTCTTGCTCTGTTGAAATTTCTGAAGGGAAATGGCTGCATGTATGTCAACTCTATTGTGTAAACGGTCACTGGTTTGGTTCGGTCGGTCGGTCACATGCGCTAGAGCGGCTTGCATGTAGTTCCAGAGAGGACCAGGCAGTCATGATAGTATGGAAGTTGCGGATGAGGATCGCGAAGCATGTACCGATACGGATCAGATAACAAGTTTCGCAGAGAACTGCGTCCTCAAATCCGAGTGCGCTACCCATAAGTGTTATAGAAACAGCCTGCCTCGGCAAGTGCTCACTAACCGTTAAGGAACAAACGCTGTGTGGATCTTGTGCACGCGATCCGCGTGTTTTATGCGTCAAATACTCCCCGAGTAATATGCTATGCCGTAGTGATGCTCACGAACAACTTGACCCGACCGAGCCTCCGTGTTTAGAAGGACACGATGGCTCCGCCTTATTAGGAAGTCAGTGAACAAGTGACAAACTTGTGCGCGTATTGGTATGCACTACTCTGTAAATTTGCTCGTTCCACTACCCTTAAATTGCAGGATGCTACATATGCGGCATATGATCTGTGATACACACACGGAGATATACAGAGAAGCATTCCGAACAACAAACATATTCTGAGCATCATTAACACATTCGACACACTAGCTAAACGGGTGAAAAACACCCCATATATTGTGCCGCACACATACTAACCGAGGTTCACTTCAGTGTGAATCGCGCGGATCATATTGAAGTTGTGTGTGTCGTAATGCATTTATACAACGAGTAGTTTGAAATGACTCCCTCGATGACATAGTGAAGCAGGTTGGGAGACAAACGTGTCATTAATTGTGCTGGTTTAACTTCCCCGAATAAAATTTTCGTTACTTGAAAGTAGGGAAGATTTGGTGTAATTAATCGAGACTTATTGCTCTATTCGTAAATAATCAAAACATTCTCCAGGACACCTACTAAATGTTATGTTGTACATAGCTGCTGTTATGTTTTTGAGGACCAACCCTGTCCCCTGGAACGTTTACAACTTGCATGGCGGTGGTGGATAGGTCGTAGTACATCGCAGCTGGCTTGTAAATCGTGACAGTTTGCAGACCTCACAAACGGCGCTGACAAGTTAGGTAGTTGAGAACCCAGGTCTAGGTATTACAGCAGTTCGAATATAAAATCTCGGGCCCATTTGCACACTCACTTCGTGGTACCTATTTAATTCTCCGTTCCGATGCACGCGTCCATTCAAGTGTCGGCGGAGCTGGATTTCTGCACCACGCTTTCTTCATCCGCGGCGAGCTACAATTCCTCTGGTCTCTTTGCACCTCTTTGTTTCCGCATATACTACTCATTAGTATTGAACCAGAACAGGTTCGGCTCCTCGTGAGTCCGAGAGATGCATATTGAAGAGTCCCGATAGCATGAACGATCGCCTAGTGCTTTTCCAAATGCGTGGAAGACCAGTTAGCTGACTTATAATCTGTGGAGAACCCTTACAAGTAAACCATTTATCCCTGAAGGACTGCTTTTAGCGACAAGAGTGGAGATAAGAAAGTAAAAAGAAGTGCTGATCAGGATGCCGCAAGAGTAGTAAGTAGCTAGTGTTCAGGTATTTGACAAGATGAAGAGGAAGCGCATGACGTGTTTCAACAGCAATGTTGTTGACTGACACACCCAGTTCCAATTTTTTGCTGGTTAGGTATGCCAATCTGTGTTAATTTGGCATCATTTAGTAACAAACTCGGTTAGCTTGATTTGAATATACTAACGAAAGTATTTAGATGGGAAAAATTAATCCGTGAAATATTCCAAAAACGTCGAAACATCCACAATTCCAAACCATAGCTTCACTTTAAGCATTCAGTTATAAGAATTTCATGACTCAATATTGCACATAAGTTTAGTGCCCATGCAAAAGCGTGCTTACTTGTGCATATTGAGCTGTGCCGCCACATATACTTTCTCGAATCAGGAGTAATATATTATTATTATTATTTGTGGGAAATGCGCAAAAGTAAATTGCTTCGAAGGGGTGTTTGAGAACCACAGGGAGAGAGCGCCATTGACCCCGTGGTCGTATGCTGTAGAGGATATCGCCGATCCCGAGAAACACATATCAGAACACGACTTGTATCACAGCCAAACTCGGCCTTTTGGTGAGTTTCGTCTGGCGCTTTTGCCATGCCATACACTGATCACGTAGGAATTTTAGCCGATTAGATGCCGTATGGGTGAAAAAATAGCATATCAAGGCGTACAGTTGGTAGGTAAGGGATCACACAAGCGAGCCACCGTAGGGCCGGTTGCCAGACATCAAAAGAGGAGTGATGCACAGTAAACGGTAGTCAGATACGGCTAATCTCTTGCTGTCCCCAATGGGCATCAGCCGAGTGGGTAGCACTGACCTACCCCACAGGGAAGCAAAAGCAAGTATGTTAAGCGCTAAGCTTATTATATCCCTCTGTGACAGAAGTTTATAAAATGTACATGAGCTTTGGCAATACTTGTCGCAATCTCTACACTGATAAACCGATAAATGAACTAATCCCAATGTCATCCCCACACAGATGCTCATTCATAGTAGTTTACGGGTTGTTAGCTTGACTAGAGGGGTAAGCGTGCCAAGAGTGAGGAGAGAATAGCCTAGCTCCAGCCCGTTCGATGCCAACTCACCTGTCAAGCGGATCCAGACCGAGGTTAACTGCACCGTGTTTTACTGCGACCCTGAGTGTAGTTACATATAATAAGGTCAAAAAGCGCGCAGCGTTTTCTACTGTATGAACTACGACCGTGTCGTCGATGAGATTCCGCGCTTTCACAGCAGACTGACCCTCGTCAAAGAAATAAAAAGGACGTCCGATAGATCAATGCAAACTCGATTGCTAATAGTTCATCGGTGCTAGTCCTCGGGTGGCACAGGAGTTGTTTTTCGGTGCGGAAGTAACGGATACGTGGCACGGTATCTTCGTATGTGCACGTTCCTAATGTCACGTGATGCACTGGACTGTGGCTAATTAATAAACAAAAAACTGCAAAACAGAAGCTGGCCCTGAGAGTGTGGGTGGTTTGAGTGCATCCGATAGGCAACCAGAATCTCATAGTGGGTTACTAAGCAACCATAATCCTGTGGTGAATATGGATTAAACAATACACGTAAGCATGAAACTGTTGCCCAGTCGCTTGTGATCGCATCAATGAGTGATTTTCAGATGGGAAATTTCAGTAGCATGTCGGTAGTAGATTCCCTTATGTTTGTTTCATGTAATAACTGTTTTCCCAAGAGACTGCTAGAAGGTGTTGATTCAATCCTCTAAGCAGTCAGAAGCGTTTACTAGGTGTGGATAATATTGGTTTTCACCGGCTAAATATTTCTCTATCGAAAGAATGCATCGACAGACCTTCTCCGTGAGAAGTGCATGATTGTTATTGTCTTTAGGTCAAGGTAAGTTTCGAGCATCGTACGACATGTTGTTGGGTCCTCACAAGAAGTGGCTGCGATTGATAGCTTATTCCACAGGAGGACAAAGATGATTAAGAAGAAATCGTAACGCGTATTTGTCCTGGTCTTTAGTATAACTAGTGTATAACCATTTATGCAAAGTTCGCGAGTTTAGCTGCTGATGTAGGTAAACTGTAACATGTTTTCTGAGGAACCAGATTATAAAGTAACGTCAAGATATGCTCCCAGCTGAATTATCAGCTACGCGCTCCCGGTAGTGTTGGGTCCAATTCTTACCGAACAGACATCTGTCAAGCAATCGCTGCCGCTTTTCCTCATGCCACCATGAACGATGTTACAGTATCCGAGGGTGAAATATGTGAGGTCTATAACAAGTTCGATTCTGGTAGATTGCATGAAGTCTGTTGGATACACTAACCTGCACTAGCTGATAATCGATCTGATCGCAGAAATTATAGGTGAAGAATCAGGTGTAGACAGTTTAACAGAAGTATATTTACTGTTCGGTCCAAGAGACCCTTCAAGAATAGAACAGTATAACTTTTAGCCAAAATTTTTCATCTACGTGTCGCACCAGACCTAAGAAGTGGTTGCTCGGCGATTGTAAACTAGTGGCGCCTTAGTTTAGTCCCTAACAATAGTTGTCCTCTGAAGATGTAACGCGTGGGTTGAATTGATCCAACGGTGCAATTGACAGGTGCAGATCATGCATAAAACACCGTAGTCCTATTGATCAGATCAACTGGAAACCAATCGGAGAATATCGATCAGGTTACGATTACGCACGGCCCAACAACAACACATGAATGCGGATAAACGCACAGAATCGGAGATCAACGCAGATGGAGTCATATCAACGCGTAGGATAATTCGCGCTTGACAGACTGCAGGTAACACAAGTCTAGTTCATATAAGGGGGGAAAACGAACTGTATCTCCGAATGGGAGTGGAAACACGCCGCGAGATTGCCACAGTCAATTCTAATCTATCGCACCTGTCAAACTCGACAGATGTGTCAAATGTTAGCAGGATAGTGGGATCGATCGGTTGACGATCGACTCAACCTTACAAGTTAATAGATAAGAGCGAACAAGATGTTGGTTAAGCCATGTTTCTTGTTTCCAGATCTGAAATAGTGTGGAGTTTGAGGATAACACTTATTGAAGCTGCAGTTGAAAAAGTATAAAGACAGTACGATTATAATTTTCTCACTAGATGCAATTCCAAAAATAACAATACACTACTCCACATAACTTCTAGCCCAA
>CALYDF020007956.1:0-12077 GCA_944474145.2 Dicrocoelium dendriticum | reverse complement strand
TGGGGAATGGGACAGATTTGTTTCAAATTGTAGCCACAGAACGTCGGCTGCACCCCATGCGTTTTGAGTAGATCCATCAGCTAATATTAATGGAGAATGCCACGTTTCACATTACGGAGGCGGTTCCCAAGTCTGCACAGCAGCTCTTATTTAAAGCGAAAGAACTCCGCTAGACTCTGCTGATGTCCTAATTTCTCTTTGCGCACAAATGTAAAATTATTACAATGCACAGCATAGTTACCATAAGTGTCAGGGTTAGGGATCGCTCTATGCATATGCCACGAGGGGTATCTTCTGTCATTTGTTTCGGGTTCTGATTCAAATGAATTATTATGCCATTGCAGAACCAAAGTGCTTGTTGACCGAGACAGATTTAATCAGATCACTGGACTTGCTAGTCAAATCTCACAAAACTCTGTCAATGGAACAGTCATTCGGGAATTTAGCTGACATATCCCACAAGTTCTGCCAGTATGCATTATTGGGCGATTGTTCACAAAAAGTTACTATGTTTCTATGATTACTCCGCATAACACATGAAGTAGTAAATAATGCTTACTTAAACGCTCCGCTACAGAAGGCTCTCTGGCCTTGGTTCCTCAAACATGAACTCTTCGTTCGTGAGCAATACAAATAAGCAGAGACGGTTTTCTCCCGGCTCAGAAAAAGGTGGGTGAACTGACATGGCTGAAGAGCGGGATGCTCGCAAAATATTCCTTCAGGACAACTGCGAAATGCCGGTTGCGGGAGGCCGGAATTTCCAAATCATGTACATTGAAGTCATCTAAGATGGGAACTAGAATGTTTCGTCCTTGTCGGACCCATCCCAAGTATAAAGCCAGCCGGAAGTCCGTCACTGTGTTAAAGTCGGTCCATAAGGGACAAAACGTATATTCTGCAAACAACAGGACATCAAAATCATCTATTGCTTGCACCAAACGCTTATGGAAAATTTCACTAGACAACTTTAGGCCAAACGGTAATCGCAACCAAAGATAACGTCCGAACGGTGTAGCAAATTTCGTGAGGAAACTGGATTCGTCGTCTAGAACAACGTGCCAGTAGGCGGAAGAAAGGTCTACTTTCGTGAAAAACTAAGCTGTTGCCAAACGCGGTAAAATGTCTTCTAAAGTCGTGAGAGCATAACGTTCTCTACGCAGAGCCTCATTCAGTGGCTTCGGGTCTATACATACGCGTAGTTCGCCTTTTTTCTTCGTAATGATTGCGACCTGGATAACCCGGTCTATTGGCTCATCAACCTTTGCAAACACCCCCTGCATAACCAGCTTGTTCAATTCCGCGGAAAATCGGTCACGTAGCGCAAATGAGACTCTCCTAGCAGGTAACGCAATCGGGCGTGTCAAAGGATCTAACGACAGGTGAACGGTACCCTCGAATTCCCCAAAACTCGGGCTAAACACCGACGGATACAGGTTACTAACAACGGCTTCACTCTGACAAGCGTACACAAAACAACCATGGTTAAAAATGACAAAGCCAAGAGATAAAATCGAATCAATGCCAAGAATCGGCGTGAGATCCTCATCCACGATCACGAACTGCAAACGATTCGAAACACCGTCTCTCGGATTGACCACTTCAATTGTCGCTGAGCCCTTTGGCTTGAGTCTGGAACCATTCCACATGCGCAAATAATCTTGATCCGATTGAATTTGCACGCCGCGGCTGTGCTTTCTTGGCAAAATATTGATCGTCGCGCCTGTGTCTAACTGGAATCGCACAGACCGTCCCTCGATCAAAAGACTTGCATAGACACACTTCTGCGACGCTTTCCGAGACACGTTACCAAACGATTGTTCGGTGTCTTCTGTTGATTTGTCTGGCACGAGTGCACTGACATCTGTCGACTGACAGCAGCGGGCGAAGTGATTGCGCTTCCAACATTTGACACAAATGCGGCCCCACGCAGGACACTGTTCGCGGTTCCTCGGATGTCGTGTTGCACAGAAGTTGGAGGGCTTCTGCCGCGCGTTCGTGGCTCTGGTAGTTTTGCTCCTGGAAACGGCGCACAACTCCTAATCACCTGCGATTGTCATCTGCTGGAACTGATAGGCAGTGGAGGACTCACTGTTACAGATATCGATACATTGCTGCGGAGATAGGTTGCGCTTTCTTAATAGTCGCTTCGTCAAACCTTCGTCATTGATCCCAAGAACAATGCGGTCCCGTATGAGACTGTCCGCCATGCATTTACAGAAACTGCAGGATCGGACCAAAATCTTTAGCTCAGTGACGTACGTGTCAACGGAATCACTTGGCCGCCTGTTTCGCGAAAAGAAAAGGTAGCGTTGAAATGTCTCGTTTGTTTGGCCTTCGCAGTATTCACTGAACTTCTCAAGAACTGTCTCCAGATTGTTGAAATCTTCGCTCCTCTCGTAACACAATGTCTCTATCACGCGGCGTGCATCATCTCTTGCTGAGTGTCGAAACGTGGCCAAGAAGCACGTCATCGGTTGTTTGTCTAGACTCGATAAAGTGCAGAAATCTATCCATTTGCTCTTCCACGAACGCCAGTTGCTTGCCAAACTGCGTTCATACATGTTCAACGGGGCAGGCATTTGAATAGCCGGTGCAGCTCCAATCATCGTCTAGGTGGTACTTATGTTCTTCTCCTTTTCTGACACCATGTAAAAGTCGGTCCTTCAGGGACAAAACGTATATTCTGCAAACAACAGGACCAGGCGAAAACGGAGACCGAGGGCGAGTGAAACATATCGGTATATACAGCTGGTTGTATCCATTATCATCGACCTTTGTGGATGCATGACATTTTTCCTTTGATTCAGTCAAACAAACTCACTCCAATTCGTCCAACTGTTTGCCAATCAACGTGCATGCGAGGATCGTGTGAACGTCAAATCTGCTGCCGCCTTTGCTTGCGGCAGCCTAACGGCTTCCTTGCTGGGCTGGCACCGCACGTTCGTTCGAGTGTATACTCCCATCACAACTGGAGTGATGTGAAAAAAGCAACGACCAATAAGCAAATGACATTGCATCTGAGTCGCAATTTTTACCAGAGTAAGTATATTATCAGCTTCTCCACCACTGCAGGTTTTGTGGTAGTATAAATTTACCCTCCGATTTGCCAGTTACATTGTATTGGAGAAGCAATATATAAATTACGGCCAATTCTCCTTCGGTAATTATTGAGTCCTGCCGAGTTTCCATTACGAGTATGAAGTCCTAATATCGTGAGGCAGATGCAAGTTGGCAATCTTGTTCAGGAGATCTACTGCATTGGAGGTTTTGAAGGAAATTTTTCCTGTTATTATCCATGAATGGTGGGATGCGTATTTTTGAGAAAATATCTGATTACCGGTTAAAGATCAGCAATTAACCATTGTATGCGCCTGGTGATGATGAATTTAGCTGTATCCGATTCATGGATCCTACAACTAACTGGCAGGTTAGCAAGAAATTTAATGGCCAACGTGCGCATGTTCGCCACAAAGCTTGCATGGGACAGACGCCGCCAGAATATTGCCACAATTCAGCTGACAGCTGGGTAAAATCGCGCGTCAGATATAGTGCGTGTTGCCAAGGTCTAACCGGAAGTTGATAAACTCGCGCGTCCGACATCATGCAATTTGGCAAGTCCTGGGTATGCGGATGAACACTGGCATGCCCCAGCAAGATGGTGAACTGCCTAGACGGATCGGATGTTGAAGTGTGCAGCGTCGGAGTACGAGGTAGGCAGGTAGTTAGATCCGCCAGCCAGTGTTTAGAGGATTGCTGAGACGGAGCTAAAACTATGAGCGTTCTCGGTTCTAATATAACTGGTCGGCTGAGTCTTCTGGCGTTTCCATTCCTGTCGGTTTGTCCAAGGAGTCAAACAGAGCAGGCTTAAGGGCCAGATTTACCAGCAGGCTGGAAACACCCGGTTAATTGTGGGTACAGTGTTATAGCGTTACCACTTTACTTCTTTCTTATGCGGTAATATATGGAGCGTGCTTGCTAATTTCATAGGCTAGTTGACTGAGGTTATCCGAACTGTTGTCGATAAGCTGCCGGATTTATTGACTGCTTTCTTGTTTTTGTTTAACAGAGGCTGCTTTGATCCGCATCTCGTAAGAAGGCTGCTTCTGCCCGCATACTATCCCTACACTGTCATTGTTGACATTTTTCTGGATTGGATTACCACTTGCACCATCCTTGGGCCGCATCAGCACCGCTTTAGGATGGATTGCGTTTTGCGTTTTCTGGAGAGATGATTTCGCGAATGTACCGCCATTGGTCCTGGTCATTAGCGGTCGATATCCGCAAATAATGATTACCAATCTTAAGAACACCTTGTATAATGATTGTCTGGCTACTTATTCCTTCCTACTTTCGTTTAAGTAGTGCTTGGCTCTAAGGAATATCTGGAAAATGACCCGTTTCTGTTGGATATCATCTTGTTGAATCGCAGGACAGTGTTATCAATTGTCTTTGCCATCTATCGTGTAGAACTTGCTCACTGTCTTTTTGCTTTTCCTGTAACGTGTGATTATAAGGGTGGATAAATGAGGCGGCCTGCCGTTTGACCTTTACAAACATCAATCTGAACGTGAGTGTGGGCTTGGTACCCGTGAGTTTGTCAAGGAAGGTTGACGTTGTACCTGCAGACATTTGGACTTCATGTTTCATTCCTAATAGGATATGCCGTAGTTGTGCCTGGTATGACTTAATCGTCCGTGGGAATCAAGAAGCGACTGGCACGATTCCATACCGGAATATCCTGCCCGACCTTTCGTAGAACTGCTTTGTTTTGACGTTTTGCTAAATGTAGCATAGTTAACAACAACAGGAAGTTATTACCCGTGGAAGAGTAAGGTAAGTTGTACACATAACCTTTACTTAGAGAAAATTAAGCTCTTTTTTTCGAAACCTGGCACACAACTGCTCTTAATTTTCATATGCCAACTAGTCGTACAAATAGGACAAAATTAGAATGCACTTTAGGAATAAGATAGTCAAGCAAGCTGAGTTAAATAGAATGTCGACAGGAGTCGCCTTCTTCTACATATAAATGACTTACAAGCATATTTTATGTGAAGTAATTTGGACACTTTGATTAGAACCTTGGTTTGACAACTTACTTATTGTTTCCGAACTGCTGATTTCCAGATACCAAAAAGTATCGAGGTAATATCGTTTTTGCTTCCATGTAGATAAGCCTCTTGATTTAATAAAACAGACTATGCAAACTAGTAATGTAAATCTTTTACCAAGGCCTGATAAATGTGAATGGTGTGACTTTGCATAAAAACGGTAACAGCTCGCAAATATGAATCAAGTTAACTATGGAGTAATCCGCTTTATGTGAAGCAGTGCATGTTCCGTGGAATATTCTAAACATGCAGTCAGATGATTTGACAACTATTCTTTATCGCGACTTAAGTGTCATAGCTATGCTTCTCATTACATATTAAAGAGAAATTCGCCATTGAAAGTCGGAAAAATTGCGTTCCATTCCGTAGTGTATACAACCAAAGAAACACGCATTATTATCTAAGAAAGAAAGACTTTGTACTTAACATACTATAAGTGGTCAATTAGTTGTCTATTCGGTTTTAAACGGAGAGAAAAATGAGCATTAACGACATGCAGATTGGTTCGTTACATTAACATTTGATACAGCAATCTAAACAAATTATTTAGCGGTGTAGTTATAAATATTGTATGTCTGGTGGCAGTATTCAGTTAGCCTATCTGGGAACAAAAGCATGATATTAGCAAAAACAAATACTAAATTAAAAACCGACCATGAATTCGGAGAATCGCGAAATAACAATATTGTAAGTTGGATGTCATTTAAGCGGGATAATTGCAGGTCAGCTGAGTTGTAAGCTTATAGGTTATAGACCGTGACATGAGCATATCCATGTGTCTAGTAGTTTTTTAATTGATTTTGGCGACAGGTGAATTAACCTCTCCCAAGTCATACAAAAAGTTGCACTGCTCTCCAAGCTAAATGATTATTTTGCACACATTTCGTTGTCAGAGTAGGCAACAACGTCAGTGTGACTTTATAGCACTGTTTTGCAGAGCGTCGAAAGCAGGATGGCAACACCTATTCCAAAAATATTCCATGATTACCAAAATTTTGGCGTTTTATTCACCAGGCAGATGTAGAAGTGGTACTTGGTTAATTTATTTTAAAAGAAATTTTAGTAAATAATAATGTGTTTCCGTTATAGATAACTGACGTCCTTGGATATTAAACTCATTCCACAGAAGCCATAAGTATTTCGTTTTAATGAAAATTAATGTAATCATACCATCATAGGGATGATTCTTTAGTTTCCTGAGTCACATACCAAAGAATTCAAAATAAACATAGTTGCCATCATGAAACGAAATGGAGTACAGACAAGGCACAAGTTGTTCAACAACACATTCGATGATATAGACTTTACAAGTGAGTTAGGGAATAACAAGTTGTTGTTGGATGTACTGGCCAAAAGGAATACAGACAGAATACTGCCAAAATGAGTGTATCGGAAGATACCGCATAGCGATCAGATTTTAAACTACCGTAGAAACCACCCGATCAAGCACACAAAGAGCTGTGTTAAAAGCCTATTCAAAGAGCGGAAACACACTGCAATACAACTGGAATGAGAAGTATAGAGGAAAACAATCTTTACCGAGTTTATCAAAATATGGTTATCCGAGAAACTTTATCAGAAAAGCTTAAACAACGAGCGTTTCAGAAACAACAGCAGTCATGGGAGGAGGCAAAAAAAAATAGTGTTCCCCGACATCAAGAAAGTTCCTGAAATGACGGGAAGGTTACTACAGTCACATGGAATTTCGGTAGCTCACAAAGCAGGTGCAACCTTAAGGCGGGTAATTACCAAGCCCAATGGAAACTCGATCGATGCAACAAAAACAATGTTATCCACCAAACAAATTGCGGCAAATGTGACAAAAGCTACATTGGATCAACTGGAAGGAAGCTTCGTACTATAATCACTGTGCACAAAGTCGCCATAAGAAGACATGATCCCAATTCGCTGGTTTCCGCACATGACGATCTGGAAAATGTGAAGAGTCTGGCGCGTGGGAGTAAAAAGCTTGCGATGGTATTTCTGGAGGCATGGCACACCACAGCTAATTTAATTAAGCGACACTTTGAACTTCACGCAGCATATGTCATAATGGGGACAAGTTACCGCTAGCCCAAGCAATTAAATCTAGTGGTAAATACACCAGACAAACGGGGCGGACGAGATAATTAAGCACTGCATTAACCAGGCAACGGAAGAGCTAACTAAGCACTGGAGTAACCAGGCCAATGTCCCAATGCTCAATCCAGAGAGGTTAAGGTAAATTTAAAAATATATGCCCAACACGCTGAACACAGGCAGACGTGTTACTCAATAGGATTGCTCATTTTTGCTATCAAACACAGGAAAATATAAAAGCGCACCCGCAGTACACACAAAGCCTTCTCACCGAAGCATAACTGCCCTGCGCTGCTGCCTCCAGTTTACTAAACCACACACTGAAGATGTCACCTCAATTGGTGACAAAATGTTTGCAACCAAGTTGCTAATTCTAGTAACCAGTTCAACCGCCATCTGAAAACCCTGAGCCAACAATCTTCACTTCGCTCGCCAAAACCGATTATGTGGCAACAAGTTCATAATGATTTTTAACCGGAATTTATGGCTAACTTTACAGCTGATTTACTCTTTCAGATTCATTTAATCATTTGCTTAAAAGACAAGCTGTAAACATTGGGCAAGTATCCCTAAGCATATTTAAACCAATTGGTAGATACATAATTTCGCTGCGACTAATTGCAGTTGTAAATAAAAGATCAACTGAGAAAGTGATGGATATCCATCTCTATGCATCAGCTGATCCTTTTGTTATTGTACCAGGACGAGGTTTTATCCATGTTGATAACCAAACGTGATTCAAAAACACCTCATCATACCTAACATTATCTGTAACTCTTCCCCCAATGCATGGGTACACAGCATAATGTTACAGTGAGGTTTCCTCATTTAGCGAACTGTGCGTGCCTAGATTGGTTATTCGCGACTACTAAAATTTTAACTTGTTTCAGAAGGCAAAATACTAGTTTTGTTACAGATTAACAAGCAAGTAGTTATCAGCTCCATTCTGGTATTATAGTAGCAAAATTAGAAAATCAAGAAAAGAAAAACCTGATCACCTTCGATAAGAAGGTAGACATTTACTATTACTTGATTCCTGCCCTTCGACAAGATAACTCAGTTGCTCACAGGAATTACCAAAGCCGAATACTAGATACATGGCAAGTTAGATACGATCGCCTCAGCAATGTGAATGCGGTACGTCTGTGTTTGCAAAGGTTACTGCAGGTCAACGGTGAACCATCCGGGAACGCAATAGAGATGTCTGCGAATAAGTTACAGCGATACGTCTTGTGGGAACTGTATATCGCTCCCCAAAGTCAAACGCAAGAAACAGAATCGCGTCTATCAATAGAGAAAGATCTGAGACGAAGTTACAACCACGTATTTATCTCAGGTTAGTTCAAAGTGCACGGTTCTTAAGTTCCAGCAAACAGCAGCCGGCAGTTCGCGACCAACTTGCAGAGTACTGTATGCTTTCCGTTCCTCAGCTACGTCAGATTGCCTACCTAATTCAAAGCAGGAAATCAGCAATATGTTTATCACTTAGTGCGCACTAAAATTAGTTTAGAAACGTTATCTAAAGATGGAGTGTCATCTAGGGCCGAGTAATCCCGTATTCATAATATACGACTATTTTTATTATGCGTACTATCCGCGAAGACACAATGGCTTATTTTTTCCAGTCACATACCACGAAATATATATGGAGCTTGTTAGAGTATCTACTTGCGAGTATTCGGATGGTTGCTCCATTGGTATTGCCCGAATGGAGTTCGTTGGCATGTTAAGTTATCTAACCACATCTACCTCAGTAATTACTCATATTCGTTCTGCAACAACTCCATCATTCAACTGGAACGTAGCCGCAAAATAGTATGAAGGAATGAGGCACCGCACCTTCGTGTAGTGCAAACCAGTGCTGGTAAGTGGGGCCAACTATGTGTTATAGCCTAGTCATCTTGCACACGTGTCCATGAAGAGACGTTGTACGCAGCGCTAGGTGGATCCAATTTGTGTTTATGACAACCTTGTAAAAAGATACAAACCCCCTGCGAGAAGTGAAGTGTGGATTTTTCAATCGTATCCCAGAACACCGATGTACTTAAACTGCTGAGTATGCATTAAAACTTCTGAGGCTGAAATATCTGTTAATATCCCGACGCGGATCCAGCGCTTGTCACACAATTGTCCCATTTCCTAGGAACCAAAACTAGTCCGTCACATTTTCCTCAATGCAGCTGAAAGCCATAAGGCTAGCTAAGAATCTAACCCGAGGTTTTAAAAAGCAAATTTAAATGACGGAAGATTTTTGGCGCGTGGTAGCAGAGTATCGTTGCTCCGATTTTTAGGAGATTGTAGCCGCTCGGATTTTACCAATCATCGTCAAGTTGTTCTCTTCCCGGTGAAATCAAATGTGATGGGTTGATCTTTGATAATGAACTTTCTAGAAAGATCTAACATCGCAGCACCTAAGTGACACAACTTTCGTCAAAATCTGTTACTTACTAACAACTTGACCGCGTAA
This sequence comes from Dicrocoelium dendriticum, assembly GCA_944474145.2. NCBI lineage: Eukaryota > Metazoa > Platyhelminthes > Trematoda > Plagiorchiida > Dicrocoeliidae > Dicrocoelium > Dicrocoelium dendriticum. Next base: position 2,420 of record CALYDF020007956.1, on the reverse strand, counting down.
GCCAATGAACCGAAACATGGGATAGACGAGGCAGAACTGATGTCATCTATCTTGATAACTTTAAAGCCTCTGATCTCTTAGAGCATTGCGTCCGTGTTAATTAATTCCTAACTAACAGAAGCAGAAGGTAAATCTATGAATGAATCAAATTGTTAGTTATTTACTGGTAACTACATATGCAACCTTGAGGCTAAACGTATGACGTGATTAATATGAAACGCATTTTTCTCACAAGATCAGTGTTGGTGCCATGCTTAACCCAAGTCTTCATTAACGGCGTCGCTGTCTTCATGGAGTCGGATTCTTTGCTTTTCTGATGATGTTAAGATCGGGAGGGAGATATGGAGTCATAAAGATCACGGACTCCTGCATTAGCATATGAACCCTGCTGCCGAATATAAAAATAATCAGTTACCTGCGTCCGACACAGACAATTGTAAATTAGTCAACTTACGCCACAAGCCTTATCACCAATATATACTTGGCAATCACAGTTTGGAAACCAAGTCACATAAGTGCTACCTTAAGGATGAGATGTAGGATGATCTCGGCTTTTCGGAGCATAAGGTGAGTGTTCATATAGTTCGACCCTTATACTTTCCCTTAAATGCTAGATGCGTACGTGACACTTCAAGTAGGGTAACCGATTCAAGCGTTGCAACCCAGGTTAATACTCTGTCTGCCTGTCCTTATAATCCTACAGCGAAGGGTACCTGAAAATATCAAGCACTAGTTCCACCTGCCATGTTAATTACGACTGCAAAGTCTAGGGGTGTACGGCGGACATTTCAGCCTTCTACGGGGTGACCTCATTCTTCCGTACGGGGTCTGCCAAATTAAAATAACTACTCAGTACAGCCTGCTACATTGCCGCTAGAATTAACTTTAGCTCATAGATCGTAGGCTGTGAAGCCATCTTCTGACCAACTTCATTTTGTGTCCGCCCTACTCAATTTTCAGCAAACAACATGACGTTGCGTTGCATTGGCTAAATTACGTGTTATGAGTTCCGCTCAATGATTGAGGCAGATAAATACAATTATCTTACACACCAGCCTCCTCGAAACTTGGTTAAGTGGGTATACACGTGTGTTAAAGGGTATATCACGGTTAGTCCACACATACCAGTTTCATTTGTTTCATTATCAACAGAACTATATCTACTGAGTAGTTGGGTCAATTTTATGAAATGACAAAATAATGCTGGCAGTGGGCGACGCTGATCCATAGTTAAACTATCGATACTGACGGCATGAAATCGACTGATTTGGAAATGGCATATACCAAAAGTGAGTAGTTTATGACAGCTACATCATGGAGCTGCATCGCAGTTCGGTTTTAATGTTGATTTACAATAAATAGCAATACAAACGTTTTGAGTTTTGCTTAAAAGGGCAACTCGTTAGGAGGATTAAATGTATATATTAATACCATCCGAAAATTTGAGCTGTTAGCTCGAACATGGCGCTTGTGCACAATGTCGATGTTCACTGACCCTGATAGTATACCAGAACAGCCGGGTGGTTTACCTATCATAGTATTAATATGATTTGTAACGACAGGACGAATAAAGCTCAAGTCAAATGGTTGAATAGAGAACGTCAATATAGATGCACACTTTGAATGAATTCACTTTCACCTCTCTAACTAATTATATCATAAGCAAATGGCTCTACAAATGTTAGCATGAGCGATCACAATGTTTAAGTATTTCGGTAGGTGCCCTGCACTAAGTATTCGTTGAGCTTATAAGACTAACCTGCATTTGGTAGTGCGAAAGAAGGTTTGCATGGATTTACAATGTACTGCATCACGTTTCGGACTGTTAACTGGTACACTATATCCAAGTCGCACTGGCGCAGTTAAAGTTGCATCATCATACCTTGCTAAAAAGATCAGAAGCCAGGCGTATGAAAAAACAGATATCTTACGGCAAAAATCAAGATCTAGTCCTTACAGTTTTTCCTACGTTACTGCAAATTCGGCATGTGTGTGGTCATTTAGAAATCTGCGACCTTCAACCAGTCATTGGCATTCAGAGAGGAAGCTAAACTGCAGTCCAGGTGCGCATCATCATAATCTTATAATTTGTGAAGAGAGAGCCGATTAGTTTAAAAACTCTAGGTCTAGCACGTCTATGCCACTAGATGCGCCATATGAAGGGAGTCATTCTAGCCTGATTTCAAACGTTCGTTTCTGGGACATATTCTCTCATCATATTGATACAATCGACACATTTCCTAGGGTTGACCAATAGAGGAGCTACAAATAAATGGTTCAGTCTATTGCGTTATCAAAACGATTCAAAGGTATTTTGTGCGCAACAATGCAGTTGGTCCGATTAAAAGATGCACTTGCAAATTATGACTGCGAAATAAGCGTGACTCAAAGGGTGTACGTGTGAATTACTACTAACTTTT
>CALYDF020007955.1:0-12055 GCA_944474145.2 Dicrocoelium dendriticum | reverse complement strand
GAGCTCTCCATGCGAAGAGCATAGACGCCAGGTACGAACACTTTTTGATCGCTTATCTCAATACGGGGTGACAATCAATGCAGAAAAGTATTCGTTTGGTGTCGACTCAGTCAACTTCCTCGGCCATCATATCTCCTCTGCAGGCGCCGTGCCACTGCGGGATGAAATTCAAGCCATCATCGACCAACCTGAGCTTCATTCTTTCAAACACCTTAGGCGTTTTGATGGGCTTGTCAACTTTTCTCGACGGCTCATACCAAACTGCGCGTCGTTAATGTTACCCCTCACGGACCTTCTCCGAAGAAAACTTAAGAAATTCGAATTTCCTACGGCAGGACGCGCTACTTTAAAGTCGCTGAAAGAAACTATCGCCAACATAGCTTCTATATCGTATCACGATCCCGCCGCCCCACTGTCCCTCAGTACTGACGCCTCGGACGTGGCAGTCGGCGCAGTTTTGCAGCACCGATTAGCCGACACGTGGCAGCCGTTAGCGTTTTTCTCCAAACGCCTACAACCTGCCGAATCTCGCTACAGCACGTTCGGTAGAGAACTACTAGCCGTGTACCTAGCGATACGTCACTTTCGACACTTCTTAGAAGGCGGCTCCTTTGCCGTCTTCACCGACCACAAACCCCTACTTACGTGCTCGGCTTGACTATCGACCGATACTCTCCTAGAGAGTTGCGCCACCTTGACTATATCGCTCAGTTTACGACTGAAATACGGCAGGTCTCAGGCGCGCACAACCCCGTCGCCTATGAACTTTCCCGAATCCGAGCTATTTCCACTGACACCCACACTGCAATCGACTTGGCAGCCATGGCTACAGCGCAACTCAACGATCCTGAGGTTAATCTACTACACAGGTCTCCCTCACTGGACATACGACCCGTTCCGCCGACCTCATCAGACGGATCTATACTTTGCGATTTATCTCTGGGCACGCAGCGCCCAGTCGTCCCATGCGAGTTGCAGCAGACCGTGTTCGGCACGTTGCACGGCTTATCTCATTCAGGTGTTCGTGCATCGGTTAAACTCGTAACCGTACGATTCGTTTGTCGAAATGTCAATCGGAACATCCGTACTTGGGCAGCTGCTTACCTTCCGTGTCAACGCGCGAAGGTGCACAAGCACACGAGAAGCCTATTAGTCACGTTTCCGAGACCAAACACACGTTTTCATCACGTGCAGGTCGTACTCGTAGGTCCTCTGCCGCCTTCGAAAGGCTCTGTGTATCTACTGACTTGTATCGATCGATTTACCAGATGGCCTGAAGCCGTCCCTATCAAAACTGCTCTTCGGAAACAGTAGCGAAAGGTTTTCTGGAGCGCTGGGTAGCTCAATACGGCTGTCCCGCTGTAAAAAGTCGGTCCTTCAGGGACAAAACGTATATTCTGCAAACAAAAGGACCAGGCGAAAACGCAGGCAGAGGACGAGTGAAACATATCAGTATATACAGCTAGTTGGATCCATAATTAACGACCTTTGTGAATGCATGACATTTTTCCTTTGCTTCAGTCAAACAAACTCACTCCAATGCGTCCAACTGTTGGCCAGTCAGCGTGCATGCGAGAAACGTGTGAACGTCCAATCAGCTGCCGCCTTTCCTTGCGGCAGCCTAACGGCTTCCTTGCTGGGCTGGCACCGCACGTTCGTTCGAGTGTATACTCCCATCACACCGCCATCGTGACCATCGATCGAGGGTCACATTTTTCGTCGACATTTGCCACCTTGCTTAAGGATTTAGGCTGTCGCCACGTTCAAGTGACGACGTATCATCCGGCAACTAACGGCATAGTGGAGCGTTTTCACGGCCAGTTGAAGGCAGCGCTACGTGCGCACCCAGATCCTTCATGGTCTGAAACACTTCCTCTCGTCCTCCTAGGCTTAAGAAACATTGTTAAAACCGATTTCGACGCAACACCAGCGCACCTAGTATACGGTTGCACGCTGCGGTTGCCCGGACAGCTGGTAGCACCAGCCCCGTCTACTTCCTCTTTCGACTACGGAAGTTACATCAATCGAGCGGCTCACCAGATGCATGAGCTACGTCCACTCGCTCCTCGATTGCAGAAGACACCAGTGTACGTGCCCGAGAAGCTGTCTACGTGTTCACACGTCCTTCTTCGTGCAGACAGTGTCCGACAGCCTCTTCAGTAGCCGTACATAGGAACCTTCAAAGTGCTACACCACGCGAATAAAAGGTACACTACTGACCGCGATAACCAACGCGAAGTAGTTACCATCGACCGTCTTAAGCCCGCCTTTATGCAAGAAACCACCTCGCTTACTTCGTCTAGTAGTGCTTCGTGCGAAGTCACAACTCACCGCACCAGCCATCAAAATCTTAGTGCAGTTCAACCTGACCACGATCTCGGTCTACAAGTAACAGCCGTCCCGACATCACCTGAATCTAGCCCGCTGCCTCCCACAACCAATCGCCGTGGTCAGGAGGTGCGTAAGCCCGTTCGTTTTCCAACTTTTTACAGCGTAAATAAGTTTAGCTTTGTAGATATTGAATATATTTGCCCGCTTTTGGTCAACTGACGTTTTGAAAACAAACAACAAATCAAAAATGTTTAAAAAACCTGTCCCAAAAAGATTTAGTAATCCAAAAATCTAAACACGCAGATCATTCCTTCGTTCTGGCGTTTTCTGCGCGTGTTTTTCTATTCTCTCGTATCTACACGCACCAACCCGCCCTTTAGGTCGACTGGCCCACACTAGCAATGTTTACAAGCATAGGCGCAGTCAACTAGGATCCTGACGCGAACGCTGCTCGTTTCTCCGCGGGACGGGTGTCGCTTCTTCGTGGAACCACGGTCGTTTCTCCGTGGGACGACGGTTTATTGGCACGAGGCGGGGTGCTGCTGGGGAGAGACCACTCCCAAGCGTACTTTTGGAAGCAGCTGAGATTGAGGTCCTGTCGGCCATTTTCTTGCCTAGCCAGATTTTTTAGTCTAACAAGCACACTCCAACTGCTCGCCGAAATCCACCCTACCCTGCAATCAAGAAATAAAGACTCACAAACGGCACAGCGGACTCCGACTTCCGGCGAACCCCCATTTGACACGAACGCTCGCTCATTCTTACTCGGCACGAGTTTGCCCTACGAACCTCGATTCACCAGTCATTTCGATATCGAAGGCTTTCTATGTTCAGCCTTCTAGGGAGGGAGCCCTGTAGTGCCCAAAAAGATAACTGCTATCTTTTATGTACTATTTGATTGTTGACCAATTGTACATTATTCTTTCTTGTTTTAATCTTCCTTACAACCGGCTAGATACTAGACCGCCTTGTAAGTTCTTGCGCTAGCGTGTAACTCGTGTCTTGCATCATCCGTCCACGTCTTCTTGTAGCCCATCGAATACAGCCCGCTGTGTCCGACAACAATCGCATTCTAATATCCGCGTTCACTTTCGCGCATCGTCTCGGATTAGTATTAACTACTCCTACTGTTACTCACATAGGCATGCTTTACGTTGTCCTCTGAGTCGCTGCTTTCCTTCTGTTCTAGTCAGTTCTTTAAAATGCTACTGACGATTTAATCTTTAACCGTTATCAGATCTGAGATACATTCCACCTCGTTGTCAACCGCGACTAACTCTTTTGCATTAATGACTGGGATCGTGCAAGTGCTAAGCTCGTCCTCAACAATGACGGTGTTATCATAAAGTGTATTGGATGCAAGTCGACTGGAGACGCATGCCGTAAGCAAGATTTTATTGTTGCACTGGTAACCAGTCTCTACCTTTTTAAATGAACTGAATTGCATCGAGTACAGCAAACTTGGCGCTGACATCCACCGCCAACGGAGAACCAGGTATCACGTTGTATTGGATAAGACAATGCATTCCGTCCACAATTCCAGTTCCCTAACAGGTTTTCAGATTCATAACCACACCTTGATCCATGCGTTGAAGAATGCTGATCGTGTTTGTCGGCAAAAGTTCCATTTGTACGTTTTTCAGGCCTTCTATCTGTGGATGCCCTGTGCAAGTATCCAATAGCAACATAATTTTTCGGCCATTTTGGCCTAGCACCTTGTCCCATTCGAGGACCCACACGATGACAAGTTCTTTCGTCATCCATACATTTTTGTTAACTATGTCACTTACGGGAAGTGTGTCTACGTCCACGCCATTAAAACATCATGGTGTCTTACTTTTTCCAATCAAAACTAGTTTTCTTTTATCCGTGCCTGACATATTTTTGCAGCAAAGGCGAGTGATAATATCCGGGGCTTTTTTCGATTCGCTGAGCTTGTCGACAGAAAGACACAAGGATCCCTTTGGAGTTGCTCAGTAAAAAGACTTGTTTCGTATGCATTGTACACCTTGTCATCATCAAATACGTTTAAAAGTTCAGGCAGTCGATCTTTCAGCCAATTTTCCCAGACTCCTTGTTGTGTATTCGGTCAGCATGCCTGACGGCCAGTCTAGACAGACACGTGCACACAACCCCAGACATACACACCTAAGTGCATATTTCTTTGCTTCTCTATTGGTTCATCCTTCTCCTTGCGACACCTTAATGTACTCACGTAGGTAGACACTTGTCAGATTAGAGTAGTTTTTCCCGGAACCACCTTCTTACTTCGGTTCGTGCAGCTGGCTTTTCGTACAAAACACTGGCGTCGCCATGGAATTACATCCTCCTACAGTTTACTGGTCTGATCCGACCTTACGTCCTACCGAAAGTGCATGGGCCCAGGGGAAAACATCGTTCACAAACTATCTTGACCTATTAGTTTCGGCTTCTAACTACACAGAAGGCCAGAAACTGAGGCTTCTCAGGCATATACTCGATGATGAGGGACAACGTCAAGTTGATGCTCTGGATCTCTAGTCTCAACATACCTTTACGAAAGCACTAGACGTACGGGACAAGTCATAGGGTCAGCGTACATACCTCTTCATTGCTTGCCTCAAATTCGGCCGACTTACACAGGAACCAGCGGAAACTCTAGACAGTTTTGTTGATAGCCTCATTCGCGGTGTACGATCCTGCGAGTATCCAACCATACCGAAAAATAGAATCGAGGGCGTAATGCTAGTGCAGCAGTTGATTAGTGGAAGCACCAATAACCGAATTCGGGAATGCCTACTTCCCGAAGAGGATTTCAAATTGACTTGGGATAAGGATGTGAAATTAGCTAGCGTCAAAACATGTAGGTCCGAACAGTAGGAATGTTTCGCTACCCAAGCAGGTATACAGGAAGTTGCCAAGATCCAACGCTCGCCAACCGAATTCCAATCCCCAAAGGAATACTTCTGTTGCGGTAGTCTACAGCAAAAGCTAATTTTACTAACTGCCCTGCCTTAGAAATGGATTGCAAAAAGTGGGGTTAGTGTGAACATTTTGACGGTTGTTGTCCTTCAGTACGTATTTCTCATATGCATGCTGCAAATTCCTTTTCTAGTCAGCGGTTACAATCATCTGAAAATGTACATCCCATTGATAACAGATGTACTGTGTCTAACTATCTTTCCAATTGTCTATAGCCTAAACTCACTATGCCTGATCTTCGTACTGCTACAGTTATTACGCGATAGAACAACATATGTTCATATGGAACTTGATTCAACCTCTTCTACCACTATATCACCTAGTAGATTTTACGACATTCATCTACGTGACATGCCTATAGATCCTTCAGCCTATCGATCCAACGGTTATACAAAGGCCCCGGTAGAAACCCGGGGATTTGTAGTGATTTTATTACGACTTGGAGTCGTGAAATCGTCGGCGGAAATAACCGTCCCCTACCCGAGCGTAACGCTATGGTTGCACTAGGAGTCAAACCGTCCCTACCTCATATGCGTATTATGGTTTTTAAACTATCAGACCCATGGATACAGTACCCGAAACAGTGTGAAAAAACGATTGGGCCTGCTTCCTTCTCCGCTCACCGCATATGTCTTAAGCAGGATGATAAAACGGTATCTTTTCAGAAAAGTAAAACAGTGGGTCCCCTTAAGCCATTTCGTTAAGGCAGAGAGAAGACAGAGGTTGCGATATGTTAACATTTCGATTGTTCTCCTCAGTCGCAAACACAATACGATCAGAAACATACAAGGGATTATACACATGGGGAAAAAAAAGCACCACCAATCAAAATGTCACAGTCAAGACCATGGCAACCGAATGGATTGCCTCAAGATTTTCGGTGCACATAGCACAGGTTGATAAGCCTTAATTAACAACGGTATTGTAGTAATGAACAGGCATGACTACATTTCGAAGATGGAGTCCATTCTGGGAGACACTCGGAAGTTCCAGCTGGATAATACACCGGAAAACAACATCCTGGTGGAGAAGCAGGTGGCAAGGAAGCTCCAGATTCTTCTGCTACATGGTTACATCAATGAGTCACAGTACAGGCACTTAAAACCTACCGGGACACAGACACCTAGAATGCGAGGCGCTCCCAAGATACACAAAGCAGGATTTCCGCTACGTCCGATTATGTGCATGAACAATTCACCTTACCACAATGTCGCGCGGTGGCTGGCCAAACTATTAGATCCGGTGCGTAAACTCCTCGCTACGTATTGCCTGAAGGACTCCTTTGAACTGGCTGAGACACTGGAACAATTGTCACTGAGTGCAGAGCTTATGTACTCAATAGATGTGGACTCCTTATTCACAAATGTGCCTTTACGTGAGACGGTTGATAATTTATGCGATTTTATCCTGGGTCAAGATATCTCTGTTGGCCTGCTAGTGGAGTATTTAAAGGATTTGATTCTATTGTGAACCGAAAACATACGGTTTGAATTTGAGGGGACCGCATACAAACAGATCGACGGGGTTGCTATGGGCAGCCCGCTGGGACCAGTTTTAGCCGACAGCTTCCTCGGCTTGATAGAAAAACAAGTTGCTGAGATCACTGGTGAAGCGAAATTGTATAGACGATATGTGGATGACATTTTAGTCTTCACCAGCGGAGAACATTTTAATCGGCTGCTGACCATCCTAAATTCGATTCCCCCTAATCTGTCCGTATCCCATGAAGTGGAAAAACAGCACTGCCTGGCGTTTTTGGATGTACTCATTAAGCGACAGGCTGAAGGTACGTTGCAGCGCACTGTTCACCGCAAATCGACTTGGACTGGACAGTACCTCCATTTTTCAAGCTTCGCCCCGATCGCATACAAACGCGGGTTAGTGAGAACTCTCTTCTACCGGACTAGGCGTATTTGTAGCCCCGAAACCTTACAAGTCGAATAGGAATTTCTACGCAAGACATTAATTTCTAATGGATATCCTGAGAAGTTTATTCAGGTACACAGCAGACCTCCCAGCGTGAAAACACCGGTGTTGACTGCTGAGAAAAAGAATGTTTATTTGTTCTTGCCGTTCAAGGGGGACCATGTGGCAAATGACATCGGACGCAAGCTCCGGTCCGCCCTAACGCGAACCTACACGACAGCCCAGTTGCGACTCAGGCATACCACGCGAGCACTTGTTCTTCATAACCGTCAGAGCATCTCGTCGGGTAGTTCGGCCTCTCACGTTGTTTATCAGTTCACCTGCGGTTGCGGTGACATTTACATAGGCAGAACAAACCGTCAGTTAGCTCAGAGGGTAGCTGAACACTTGCCAAAGTGGTTGGGACAAGTGATTACGCAACAACATGGGACGAATCTGAGAATCAATCGGAGCCCGGCATCGTCTATCACCAAGCACCTCAGGACAACCCGTTATCACGTGAGCCCCGAGACAGCGTTCAAAGTGTTATTACGTAACAAAAACCCGATAATGCTAGCAATTAGTGAGGCGTTGTTAATTAAGGCTTATCAACCTGTGCTATGTGCACCGAAACTCTTGAGGCAATCCATTCGGTTGCCATGGTCTTGACTGTGACATTTTGATTGGTGGTGCTTTTTTTTCCCCATGTATATAATCCCTTGTATGTTTCTGATCGTATTGTGTTTGCGACTGAGGAGAACAATCGAAATGTTAACATATCGCAACCTCTGTCTTCTCTCTGCCTTAACAAAACGGTATCTCTTACTTAGCCACATCCAATTTTTCTGGCCACAGGAGAGGCTGTTTCGTCAGCATTACAGCGAATGATTGCAGACGATCTCAATAAACCCATTAACTGTTCTGAATGGCTCAACCGTATGGTTACAGCCCTCAAGAAGGACGTCAAAGTGAGAATATGCAATGCCCTGCAGGCCCTAAATCCTCAAATGGTGGTAGAAAATTTTGTGCTTTCAAGCGCGGATAAACTATTAGTCAAACCAACCGGCGCCCGATTTTTCAAAATTGAACCTTAGGATGGCTTTATTTCACACGTCTCTAATTAAGGAGTCAAGACCGCTGACCGCCTTTATTAGTATGGACGGACTCTTTCACTATAAAGTCTTGCCAATTGGCTTGAGTTCAGCCCCAGCAGCTTAGCAGAAGTTTATGGTTCACTTATTTGCCAATTTACCTGGTCAAATAGTATATATGGAAGGCATCTGTATATTCGGTAAGACTCCAGAAGAACATGTTTCACAACTGCATGCTGTGTTACGTCGACTACATGATCTTAACTTTCAGTTAAACCTCAATAAGTGCAAATTTAATGCTAGAGAAATCAACTTCCTTGGCCACATTATAACAAATGACGATATGAAGCCGTTTTGACAACGCGCGTGCCATAACCAAGGTTCCTCGCTCACAGAACCCCCTAAAACAACGCATTTTCTAGCTATGTGTTCTTACAACCTACGTTACCTGTAGCAATTAACGAAGGTTTCTGAGCCACTGCGTGAACTGACAAAGGAAAATAGTGTATTTGTTCGGCGTCACCCCAAACAATATGCACCGCCGCATTGCTTCTACACTAGTCATGGCGATTTTCGACGAGACGTGCCCAACGACTGTCTCTACTGATGCATCAAATATTGGTTTGATGCTATACTATCCCAAATTCAAAATGAGCGTGAAAAAGTTGTTGCATACGCTTCCAGAAAATTGTCTGCGGCGGAGCTTTCTTACTCTGCTGGGAAAAAGAAGCCCTTGCCTGTGTTTGGGCCTGTGAGAAGTGGAATTTGTTCTTGTTCGGAAGACCCTTCACTCTTCGTACAGACCACGCAGCGCTAACTGGCTTACTTGGGGGACAAATAGCGTTAGGCCACTTCGGATACATCGCTGGCATGCAAGCTTGTTAACATAGGATTTTCAAATTAAATTCCGTCCCGGACGAGAAAACCAGGTAGCGGATGGGCTTTCTCGACTGCCACTTAACAAAACCGAAAATAAAGTGGATGATACTCAGAGGTTACTGGTATCTTCCCTGAGTAATGAACCAATCTCAGACCTGAATAAGGAAAAACTCCGGAAGGCGACTCAGGAAGAGGACATACTCTGCCGCGTTCAGGGGTTTCTGCTAAACTGCTGGCCACCAAATAACAAGCACAGGTGCGTTTCGTCCGTACTACGTCTTGCGTCACGAACTTCATTTATAGTTGGATGTTTAATGCATGGTGAAACATTTTTGACTCCTCGGGGCTTGATGCAACGATCATGCTACGTGCTCACGAAAGCCACCCTGGTATCGTTCGTACGAAACGCAAGGTTGACGCAGCCTCTGGTGGCGCTGAATCTCACACGAAATGGAAAAACTTGCTCATGAGTGCTCTTCATGTCAAACGGCAAACAAGAGTTCAGGGCCGGTTTCCTCCCCTATACAACCCATTGACTATCCTTTGCGACCGTGGGCCAAGATAGCTCTTGTCATCATGGCTCCAATTTGCTCAGCGCCCCAGCATCAGAGGAATTGTTTGGTGGAAACCTGTTTTAGCAGTGAATGGCCGTAAGTCCATTTGTGTGGAGAGGTGACTACTGCCAGCATTATTCGATGGCTGAAATACATGCTCTCCCGTTTCGGACTACCAGAGGAGATGGTGACGGATAAGGACCCGAAGTTTACAATCCGGAAATTTCTTTCGTTCCTTCAAGTTCACGCCATCCGACACTCGCGGACAATTCTGTATAATTCGAAGAAAGTAGAAGCCACGATTAAAATTCACGCGCAATAATATGCCTCGACGGGGAGTCGAACCCCGGTCCACGAATTTCCGGTCCGCTGCTCTACCACCTGAGCTACCGAGGGCTGACGATTAGGTGCGCAAATTTTAACACATGTCTTCTGCTTGGTGCGCGACGTGTTGCCAATAAGCTCACAGTACCTGTCCTGATGTTGCAGATTGGCTCACTCACTCGTCACTTCCCAATAGACCGAAGTTCCTGTCCTTCAGACGTCCAATGGGCGATGGTAGATTAATGGTGGATGTTTGTGAGTAGTGTAAATTTGCGCACCTAATCGTCAGCCCTCGGTAGCTCAGGTGGTAGAGCAGCGGACCGAAAATTCGTGGACCGGGGTTCGACTCCCCGTCGAGGCATATTATTGTGCGTGAATTTTAATCGTGGCTTCTACTTTATTCGAACTTTACACTACTCACAAACATCCACCATTAAACTCCGTACAACCCAGCGGCTAACAGCATGGCAGAACAGTTCAATCGATCCTTGAAAGAGAATATGCAAACTATTCGTTTATATGGTACAGGTTGGGAGGATGCAGTTCTACAAGCACTATATTCTGACCGAAGCGCACACCACCGCACCACAGACAGACGCCAGCTGAACACTTCCGATTCCTGCAACCAATAACTCCGACGAGTTAGATTGTTGTCATTGATATAAGACCACTTATCGGAAACTTGCAACGCCGCTCCAGCCCGGAACCTGCTTGCACGTGAAGGTAAAGGCTGCATCAAAAGGACAGCGCACGTTATCAGATCCGATAAGAATAACGCGCGCATGTAGGCCAGGCACTTACGCGCTGGAAGATGGCCGCACAGTCAACTCACGGAGGTTATTCACAAGTAGCAGACGAACGGAGTATGTGCCACCAACCATCACTGGCGAAGCTACGCAAAACACACAGCTCATCAGGACGGGCCGACAACTAAGACCACCGAATAGATATGGTTTCGACGATTTGCATGATAATGCGGAGAGGTGATGTTGTATATTCTGTCAGCATGCTTGCTAGTCTATCATCTTTACGACTCATTTGAATCCATAACCGAATCAAACTCCTCCTTAAGAATATTCAACTGATTCCACAAACACATCAAGTTGAATCTAAAGTGGCACACACGCACAAATGCATGCCCATCGTCTTGACCAATTACAAATCAGTGCAAGAGTACTCGGAACATCTGCATCGGTTGGTGCAGCGGTTAGACTGCGCTCAGCCAACAAACCACGTGATGCACATGGGGACATGAAAACAACACGTGATTTCAGTCACTGTAGGATATGGTGCGGACTAGCACGCGGCATCTATGGATGGTTGAGGAAGTACCGTAACCCACCGGCATCAAGACACAACACAAACTGGGGGATCATCCGCGTTCATAGTGCTCACTGTTGCGCGCAGACGACCGGATATGAAATGTGCTCCACAATGAGACAGTATCGGTTGCCTTCACTGAAACTAGCTGCATACAAGTTACCAGACAGGTCTGTCAATCTCACATGGTGTGACTAGACTTAGCGGTGTCTAAGTGTGATCGGGTGTGGTTAATAGTGGCTAGGTGAAATACTTAATGCGTGCGGTGCTTCACTACGCGCTATCATGGAACAACGCGTTTGTTATGGGTAGGTGTGGTCGAATTACCTGTTAACTGTAGTTGATCGGCCTTATTGATGAGGTTAGCATCTGCACATCAATGCATGATGTACTGCACCGAACTTTGCGGAAGGGTACCGCGCTAATTGTGATAAGGTTATCGGGTTAGCAAAACTTTGCATTTACTGGTCTATATGCAATCATTAGTATATTGCAGCCGTTGACAGGGTGAAGAAATACGTTTGTAAAGAACCGTCATGTGTTCGTGTGAAACGAAGATGAAACGATGATCTATGTTAACGTTAGCGCACTCCTCACCAAGATGCCGAAATACGACACACTGGGTATGGAGAAACGCTGTTTGACTGAAGAGATTAACCTAGGGAATGACCAAAAATTAAGTTGGTTGAA
>CALYDF020007954.1:0-12060 GCA_944474145.2 Dicrocoelium dendriticum | reverse complement strand
ATTTCATTTGTACGGAAGATTTGCAAAAGGTTCTAGCCAATTGCCTTAGGCGGATTCTGCACTGCAAGCAGAGCGCCGGTGAGCACGTTGAGCATCTTCATCGTTGACGGATATATCACCGTTTTATGTTGTTTATGTTAATATACGTGTACACCGTCATTATTGATTGCTAGACTGAACTGGTGCACGGGCCGTGGACACTTGATCTAGACCTCATTAACGAAGAAGGCATGGTTGACGGAATAGTTACTAGGACACCACTGGGGCGCAGTGACCAAATTATGCTATTGTTTGACTATTTATGCTTTGCGAAATATCATGAAAAGGAGGACGAGGCAGTATATACTGTCTCGCATTACAATGTCTTTTTCACGCTTAGTAACAACATATCTTGGGCCTTCTTAACAGAATGCCCCCCAGACTTCGCCTGGGAAACGTTCACAGAGCAGTTTAGCACACTGGTAGCACACTCATCGAAATAGAAACCCTTCAATCGTCAACTCAAAAACAATTCGTTCCTGAGAAGCAGAACACGTGAATGCATGGCCTTTAGGGACTTGGTTTGGCGAGGGCAAAGGAACTGCCCGAATACCGAAATTCGGACTACATACGTGTCGGACAGCTATCACACTGCGAGACATTGAGTCCTATCTCTGCATGACGCAACGATTTGGGAGCCTGACTCTCATTCATTTCTTCGCCTCGAGCCACGTTGGACAGCATGTGTGTTAGCCCCAATGCACGTTACATTTCATATGTGCAAGGCCTAAGTGAAAGGAATACCTTTTTGCTAAGGTGGGTTGTTAGAAGCTAGCTTTCAGTCTACAAAAGCGTTGCCAATAACTCAGTTGCCATTAGCTGGGATAAAACTAGGCAACTACTGAACATTTCTTGCCAAGACCAATTTGGCCAGTCCAAGCGACATCACACTTCTATCGCAGTAGCCGCGGTACTGATGCACTGCCGCCTTAATTTTGCACGCCCGTCTTCGTTCCAACCTCCCCAAAACACGGCAGCTATCGATCGGTAAATTTCAGAGTCGCTTGGACGTTTCGTCAAGTTCTAAGGCCAGTCCATACTCATCGCAGTGAAATTGCCCTGTGGCGTGACGTAGCTTGACTTCAACTCAACGATCCGTGCACGGCCGATACCTGGCTATGGACAGACAGACCTGTATCACATTCCTCAGGGCCACACTCGCAGTGCAGAAATCGCCTGAGGCAATTGGCTAGAACCTATTGTAAAGGTTCCGTGTTGATAGCGCGACATTCGTCGACAACACTTTCTTTCAGTTGTTCCAGTGAACTAGGAGTTGTCTTGTAAAATCTCCGTTTCAAATAACCCCAGAGGAAGAAATCTAAGCGGTTCAAATCTAGTGACCGGGCAGGACACTTCATTAGACCTCCGCGACCGAACCACTGGTGACCGAAAATCTCGTTAAGACAATCCCGCACCGGTTGTGCATAATGGGCAGGTGTGTATTCATGTTGCCAGCAAACGGTGCTGAAAACCCCCTCAGCTGTGGAAGTACGCAGGTCTGCAGCAATTTTTTGCATGACGATGCTAGGAAAGGTATAACATGAGTATATTAAAACAGTAACCTACCGGTCACATTACTGGAAAGAAAATGGTCCGGGAATCTTTTGACCAGTTAGTCCAGTCCAAACCATCAAGTTGGGACTATGTTGCATACGTGAAGCTCGGCAGCGTTATGGATTTGATTTCACCCAAAAGTGCTGCTTCTGTATTCCGTGCAAATGAAATATTGCCTCATCGGTGAAACGAATGGAGTGAATATCCACGTGATGCAAGAACCAGCTCCAAAATGCAACCCGTTTCTCCGCATCACATGGGTTCAACACTTGCACTTGACGTGCAACATACCGACGAAATTTTTCTTTCAAAATCCGGTGAACTGCATAACGGGTGGTATCGCAACTTTGAGTGATTGTACAGACGCTGAGACCTGACGTTTCGGTCACTTCGCGGATAACAGCACTATCTGAACTCTCCTCCGTTGTGGTGTGAGGCCGCCCCGTATTTCGGACGTTGCACACACTTCTTCACCAGTTTTAACACGTACGGCCCGTCTACAGGCCGCATTCCCGAGGTTATGCTATTGTATTGTCGCGCTGTTTCAGTTGCATTAAGCCCGCACTCCCCATATTATCGAAGAATGAGCACGCGCTGACCATCAGCGACTTGAGGTAACTCAGGTTGCATAAAATTCACCGACGTCTCTGAAACTGTGATCCACTTAAGAAAGGAAGCTTACCGTGTGCCTAAGCTTATCTGTCAAATCTAACCGATGCCCGAACAGGGATTTTGGCCTATCTGTCCGCAACCAGGTGCCCTGCTTGTGTACTGCACATCGTTGAATTATGGGCTACCAGTTAATAGAGCCTACATCTTGGGGCAGAGATAAATTCCTGCCCGAGATGGACAATGGACAATGGTTTATTACGGGTAAAAAAGCATCGCTTAACAATTCCCGTGGGATGGAAATTATTGCGAAAATAAATTGCATAATAAAGTGAAAAGCGTTGTGGTGGACTCACCATAGACTTATGTGAAATAGCGGAGATGTTCGCGTATTAAACATAAAAATCCATAAATCCAATGGTTGAGCGTTTGGAAAGAAACCGTTTGATTGCGTTTTGTAGCCCCTGGCTAACAAGTCATAAAAGGAAATGTAAGTGAGACAACGCATCGTCAACACGTTTTTTAAATATCGCCAGATTGGGAGCAGAGACGACATAATTAGGGAGGGCATTCCAAGGCTCACACACGCGAAGAGAAAAGAAATTTCTACGGCATTCAAGCCGGCTATAATGAATTGTCAGTTTCAGAGGGTGACCTCTTAGTTTAATGTTGTGGTTCAATTCCAGCAGCGGACGGCAAATGTGGTTTGGGGTCTTCAGAATCTGGTAAACCATTATGAGATCCCCCCGCAAAAGCCGATATCGACTGCTGTACATTCTTAGAGATTTCAGTCTAAGCTGATAGGGCAGATGAAAGAGGCCCCTGACGTTCTTGGTTGCCCGTCGTTGAGGAGTCTTGAGAGCAATGAGATCCTGTTTCTGCCACGGCTGCCACGCCTGAATAGCATATTCCACATGCGGGCGCACGTAGGCGTTAAGCATTTGGGGAAATATTGATGGTTCAAACCGACCGAAGGCTCTGCGAAGAAGGCCGAAGTGTTGATTTCCGGTTCTCGTCGCCTTCTCTGCTTGTTTGGAACACCCGAGATCTTCCTGTACCAATACACCCAGGTCCCGCTCATGAGAAACCTTTGCCAAGGTGTGGTCTCCAATCTTGTAAGCGCTCATCAGCTGGTGACGCAGATAAACAGGTGTGCGCTTTGTGGTTGAACACACGGCTCCGAATGGATAGCCTGACCAGTATTGCAAATTATCCATCTTTGGTAAAGCGCGCGTCGTGTTGATTTGGATTGACATCTTACGGTTTTCATTCCACAATTGGCGGACGGGCGGTACATCGTGTCAAAGCACTATATAAAATGAGTTAGAAAACGCTTGCTAAGAGTGATGGGAGGCCTTTGCGATCAGGCTGATGCAGTCTGAACTGGGCATGCAGAGTACAATAATGCAAGCGCTTCTGCCATCGTGGCCGTGATTTCAGCTTGGGCACCGTTCACATCATTCAGATGCGGTGAACCAGTTGGCCTTATCCTCCTTTCGGACGGACGAATCGTTTTGTTTTGTGTGCATATGTGTGCGTGTGTGTGCCTATGTGACTATCACTATCGACTGGAGAGTATGATCGGCGAACAATGCAGCCTGTTTGTGATTCATAAAAAGTAGTAAATTTGGTCCCCTTCGTCAAAGCAGAAAGAAGACATATGTCAACATTTCGATTGTTCTCATCAGTCGCAAACACAATACAAGCAGAAACACACATACACACACAAATATATACATGGGAAAAATTGGCACCCCAATTAAACTGTCAACATCAAGACCAAGGCAATCTGATTGATTGCCTCAAGAGTTTCTGTGCACATAACACAACTTTGTAAGCACTAATGAGCAATGCTTCAATCCTTGCCAACATTATCGTGTTCCTGTTAGACAATAACACATTAAAAGTATTATTCAGGTTTACAGAGGAGTAGTAGGGGGAGTTGAATGTTATAGGTAGAAATTCGTCACATCTAGACTCACTCAGACAACGGCCACACGCCAGGAAATGCACTGTACGAGCGTTTCATCCTTTCGGGAATCATCAGTAGTGCGCATTCCATTGGACCCTTGGTAGGGCTCGAACCCGCAACTCGACTGTTACCAGTCCGTGGTTGAGACCACTGAGCTACGGGGGACAGCAACGACTATCGTGAATAAGTTGCTAGATGTGATATAGCGCCGCTCACTATCCACTGACTTATACGTTACTGCCATGCAGAGGACAGGGTAGCCCCCTCACCAAGCGACGAGCTTACCAAACTTAAGCCGCTAATTAACTTATGGCATTATAAGCAGTTTGGTCTGCGTACTGATTACAGAGGAGTAGTAGGGGGAGTTGAATGCTACAGGTAGAAATTTCTAGCTATAACATTCCTATAACATTTCTACCTATAGCATTCAACTCCCCTACTACTCTTCTGTAATCAGTACGCAGACCAAACTGCTTATAATGCCATAAGTTAATTGGCGGCTTAAGTTTGGTAAGCTCGTCGCTTGGTGAGGGAGCTACCCTGTCCTCTGCACGGCAGTAACGTGTAAGTCAGTGGATAGTGAGCGGCGCTATATCACATCTAGTAACTTATTCACGATAGTCGTTGCCGTCCCCCGTAGCTCAGTGGTCTCAACCACGGACTGGTAACAGTCGAGTTGCGGGTTCGAGCCCTACCAAGGGTCCGATGGAATGTGCACTGCTGATGATTCCCGAAAGGATGAAACGCGCGTACAGTGCTTTTCCGGGCGTGTGGCGGCTGTCTGAGTGAGTCTAGATGTGACGAATTTCTACCTATAATATTCAGGTTTACATGATGACCAGTTGTCAAGAGGTGTCAGGTGATGGATGATGAAGGAATCCGATGCGTTCTGTAGGGCGTTCCGTTTCGTTGAGTCATCACATGTTCGACCCACTTTGGCAAGTGTTCAGCCACGCTCTGCGCCAACCTACGATTGGTTTAGCCTATGTAAACATCACCGCAACTGTAGATGAACTGATAAACCACATGAGAGGCCGAAGTAGCCGAAGGGTAGCTCTGACGGTATTGAAGAACCAATTCCTGGGTAGTGTGCATGAGGCGCGACGGGGCTCCGAATGAAATGATATGGCTATCATAATGTTGCTGGGTGGCTGGCGAAACTTTTAGATCAAGCACGTAAACTCCTGACTAACCACTGCTTGAAAGACTCTTTTGAAGTGGCGGAGACACTGGAACAATGCACACTGGGCTCGGAGTTCATGTACTCTATAGACGTAGAGTCACTATTCACAAACGTGCCCCTTCATGAAACAGTTGACGATTTGTGTTATTTCATTCTGAGCCAAAACATGCATGTGGGCATCCCTGTGAAATAATTGCGAGATATGATTCCACTATGCACAGAAAATGTACGGTTTGAGTTTGAGGGGACGGCATACAAGCAGATCGACGGGGTCGCTATGGGCAGCCCGTTGGGACCGGTTTCGACCGATATCTTTCTTGGCTTGATTGAAAGACAAGTTGCAACCAGTATTGGTGAGGCGAAACTGCACAAACGGTACGTGGATGACATTTTGGTATTCACCCGCAACGAACAGTTTGCGTGAGTGTTAACCACTTTGGATTCAATTCACCCCAACTTATCGATGTCTCATGAGATGGAACAACATGGCTGCCTGGCATTTTTGGATATTCTCATCAAGTGACGGGACGAACACTGCAGCGCACCGCTTAAAGCGAGGCGACCTGGAGTGGGCAGTAACTTCAATCTTCCAGTTTCAGGCTGGTTGCATACAACGCGATCTAGCGAAAACGCTCTTCTACAGGGCTAAACAAATTTGTAGTCCGGAATTGCTGGAAGCTGAAGAAAAGTTTCTGTATAGGACCTTAGTACAGAATGGTTATCCCGAAAATTTCATCCAAGTACACAGCAGACACCCAAGAAGAAACTACCGGTGCAAACGGCAGATAAAAAAGCTGCCCATTTGGTTCTGCCGTTCAAATGGGACCATGTGGCAAATGATATCGGACACAAGCTCAAGTCCGCTCTAACGCGCATATACACAACTGCCCAGTTACGCCTCATGCACGCTACCCGGGAACTGGTTCTTCAACACCGTCAGAGTTACCCTTCGGCCTCTCATGTGGTTTATCAGTTCACCTACAGTTGCGGTGATGTTTACAAAGGCAAGACTAACCGTCGGTTGGCTAAGCACTTGTCAAAGTGAGTCCAACAAATGATAGCGCAACAAAACGGAACGCCCCCAGAACGAATAGGAGTACGGCATCATCTATCGCCAAACACCTCTTGACAACCGGTCACCATGGGAACCGAATAATGCGTTATCATTACGTAACAGGAACCCAATGATGTTGACAATCAGTGAAGCGTTGCTAATTAGCGCTTATAAACCTGCGTTGTGTGCACAGAAACCCTTGAGGCAATCAATCAGATTGTCTTGGTCTTGATGTTGACAGTTTAATTGGTGTGCCAATTTTTTCCCATGTATATATTTGTGTCTGTGTTTCTGCTTGTATTGTGGTTGCGACTGATGAGAACAATCGAAATGTTGAGATTTCACAAGCTGGCTTCTTTCTGTTTTGAGGAAGTGTCTGTAATTCACCAATCGTAGCCGAGATGTCATAGCATATTGCAATTGTGTAACCACGTTTATATATGTATTCCCTCGATGAGAATCATGGAAAAATTTGTTCGCTGAATTGAATGCTAGATTAAAGACCCGGGGAACGTACAGCAGCTGATATGGACGCTTACGGGGAGACATCATAACCGTTTACCAAATTCATAAGAATCCACATCACATTTGCCGCCGACTGCTGGAATTGCACCACAACACCAACTTAAGTTAATCCACGGAAGCTGACTATAACAAGTTAGAATGCCTCGAAATTTTCCTCTGACTTTGAGTATATCAGTCGTAGAATGCTCTCCCAACTTATGTTGCCTCTGCCTTTAAGGTAACAACATTAAAATAAACGACGACGAAGCATTGTTCTATTCGCATTTCATTTCCTAACTTGTGTAAACCAGGGGCACATAAGCAACCAAACGGTGGTTCCAAAAATCCGACCACTGGATTTTTATCACGCGATCATGTCAGTACTTGTACGCATGTCTGAATGCAACAACTATGGTGAGTCAAGCAAAACCCTTTTTATTTGATCATGATCTTTTTTGTTTTCTCCATCCATCTCACGGGACTTGTTAAGCACCACATTTATCGTTGTTCCCTCGCTAAGCCACGGTAGGCTGATGCATTATAAGCAAGCTTGGGTAACTACTAACATTTAGGGAGTAGTAAAAGAGGTTGTGTCAAATCTCTGGTGGGTTCACCAAACCTACACCCAGCCAATTAGTTAACGCTGTTTAGGAAAGCAATACAAGCCCGTATTTTCCTTCCTGGATTGGTTAATGATGCTCATTCCATCTTTCTGGTGAGGATTTAGAACATACGATGCATCACTTTCGAGTCAGTGACAGAGAGGATCACAGAGTCACGGGAGGTTGTGTCCTGCCAAGTGAAATTGAAGCCTCGCCACAGGTTTCCGGAGCGCATCTTCCACAAGTTTCCCTTTAATGAATACTGCGATGGAATCAAACGTTCGCCTGATCTCGTAACTGGAGGCACAACGCTGAGTGGATGAAGAAATCAGGTTTTGAAATGATTCGTTGAAAATAATCAGCGACATGTTAATCAACTAAGTCACCTCCACGAGTAACGAGTACATTACGTGGAAAGTAAATCGCCATCGCTGATTTCGGCTCCCAACTAGAGAAAAGCCTTCAGATATATCAGTATAAGAGCAAATGGGCCAACTTCACTTCCTCCGGTGCTTCTACGTTAGTTGGCTTGGTAACTAATATACTCTCACGAGCGTTTATAAGCATAGCGTGATGTTAATAAAGCTACTACTTTGCAAATTTGCTGAGTGCTACCGGTCGATTATTAGCTATTTCGCGTACCTTATTAATCACACCAAATGAGATGCACTTCCTCAAATCGAGATTGTATGTATTTAGTTGTGTGATCGAGCAATCGTCTGCTTTGGGATCCCTTTGTATAATTAGACAAGATGGATCACCTGGAGTGTCATGCACCGTAGAGAAATAAGCCACTTATATTACAGATAATCAACTGGTCACGGGATTAGTCACTCATCCACTGTGAACTATTGTTTAACTCGACAATGAAGCGTTGTGGGTTACGGCCATTCACCTTGCAGAAGGTGCAATACTGACGTTCCCCGTAAGGACGAAATGGCTTTACGGATGTGCCATTGTAGTGGCGAGGACGGTAACGATCAAGCAGAAGTATGGAAAGCTATTAGAATGAGCGAAGACCGAAACGCTGGCAGACATCATGGACGAGGTCAGAAGGCGCAACGCAAGCCCCACAAAAGGAGTAGAGAGCAGATCGCGGGCAACGAGCGGGAGCGGGCCTGAGACAAAAAGAAGAGAAAAGCGATGAATCGATAGGCCAATAAATCAGACAGAAACGCTTTTGTCGATGCATTCAGGAAAAACCGCAAACCGAATAACACAACCGAGATCAAGAAAATCAAGAGCTTTAGAACAACTCCAGGTTGATCAGAATGCGAGATATGGATGTAAACATACTGAGTCAGACAGGCAACCAAGACACCCAAAACAGCCGAGAAAAAACGCAACGTGAGATATTGAAAGTTCCCATGTGCGTTGCGTTGTGGGACGGAAACACGTGCGATATATGCGTGCATGCGTGCAGTTTGTTGAACCGTAGTCGCGTGCAATATAGATCGCGCTTTCATGCCACTTCGTGCTTGCCCAAGGCCTTCTAAGCAAGTTGGCCGAACTTAGAGTACTCCATGCCTCACAACCGCGGGACCTCGTCATGATTACAGAGACATGGTTAAACCCTGAGATAACCGATTCTGAGATCAATTTACCCGGTATGTCGCTGCTTCGGACCGATAGAACCGAAAGGGGGTGGCGGTGTGATTCTTTACTATAATACAAAGCTCCGATGTGAAGTTATCGATCACCCGGAAATCCGAGCTCCCGATTCGCTTTGGTGCCGCCTATGGTTGCGAAACAAGGACACATGTCTACTAGCCGTGATTTATCGCCCACCAAACTCTACGTCGGAAATGGACTCCAAACTGAACCACGTTTTTCAGTTTGCTTTGAACAAGTCCTACACCCACATTCTTATCGCGGGAGACTTTAACGTGCACGACATAGAAACGCCGGCAACCGACGGTATGCAGTTTAAAGCCTGCTTGCAAGAGCTTATTGCTAGCCACCCTCTTTACAACCACGTAACCTCTCCCACCAGATTTCGAACTGCTAACAAGCCGTCGATACTGGATCTTGTGCTAACCAACGAAGAACTCATGGTTGACGGGATAGTTACAAGCACACCACTGGGTCGTAGTGATCATGTCACTCTACTCTTTGACTATATATGCTATGCGGAGTACCCTGAAAAGGAGGTTGATAGAGTGCATACTGTCACACACTACAATGTGTTGTCTAAGCTTGTTAAGGATACATCTTGGACTTTCTTAACCGAATGCCCCCCAGATGTTGCCTGGGAAACATTTACAAAGACGTTTAGCACACTGGTAGCGCACGCATCAGAACAGAAGTCCTTCCAACCCAAAAACAAGCGTAATTCATTTCTGAGGAGCAGAACACGTAAATGTATGTCCCGGAGGGATTTGGCATGGCGAGATCACCAGGACTGCCCGAATGCCGAAACCTGGACTGCATACGTGACGCATCGTAATTTCTGTGTGAAACTGATCCGCGAAGACAAGGTCATGCATCAGCAGAAGTTAATGAAGCGATTCTGCACTAACCGCAAACTCCTGTACAGCCACGTTAACGGCCTTCGAAAGGTAAAGCGAGGGGTTCCAGCGCTAGTCACGGCTGATGGGTGCACGCGATCAGCAAAGGAAGCAGCTGATGTCCTACGGTTTCATTACTCCCAAACTTTCCAGCAGGTAACGAGCACAAACACTCTCCTCATTTCTAATACTCCACCATCTGGTTTAGAAAACATCACCTTCACTGCGGAAGCTGTGTTGAAGAAGTTGCTATCCTTGCGTATCCACAGTTCTCCCGGAGCTGACAACATCCGACCAAAAGCTCTGCAGGCGGTAGCTAGTGATCTAGCAGAACCACTGGCTGTTTTCTATCAGCGATGTCTAGAAGCGAACCGTATTCCACCAGTATGGAAGCGAGGGCTCATCACTCCTATCCATAAAGGAGGTAGCCGCACTGATCCTGCCAACTACCGTCCAATAACACTACTTCCCGTACTATCCAAAGTGATGGAATCAATCATCGCAGACGCGCTGATGCAATACCTGGAAAGCCACAGTTTAATAGCCCCAGAGCAACATGGCTTTCGTCAAAAGCATTCGTGTAATACCAACCTATTAATTGCACGTAATAGCTGGACTGAAGCTGTTGATGATGGAGTAGGAGTCGATGTCATCTACCTGGACTTTTCAAAAGCGTTTGATCGCTTAGACCATCGCATTCTTCTCCAGAAGCTTCGGAATTACGGCATTGGCGACCCAATCCTGAGTTGGATTGAGAATTTTCTACAAGAACGGCGGCTAGTGGTGAGAGTCCGAGAATCATTTTCTGATGCAATCGATGTGGCGTGTGGAGTACCACAAGGCTCAGTTCTTGGACCTCGTTTATTCTTGGTGTTCATTAACGATTTGGCGAGATCAATTACTTCCGATTTCCTATTTTTCGCTGATGATATCAAGATATGGCGAAGGATCAGAGGACCGGACGACCATGAACGGCTCCAGTGTGATCTTAACACAGTGTCGAACTGGTCAGTTCAAAACGCCCTACCGTTCAACATAGACAAATGTCGCGTTGTACAATTACGCCATAGACATAACCACACCTATTTACTTGGGACAAACGGATTGCAGAATAGCTCCCAGGAACGTGACCTTGGTGTGATCGTACAGAGCGACCTCAACTGTTCAAAACAGGCTGAGGTAGCTGCGAAAAGAGGCAACCAGCACGTTGGCATGCTGCGAAGGGCATTCGGGAGATTTGACCCATCAATCTTCACAATGATGCACAATTCCTACGTGCGCCCGCATGTTGAATACGCTATCCAAGCTTGGCAACCTTGGTTGAAGCGCGACCTAGAAGCGATAGAGGCACCACAACGAAGAGCAACAAAGAATGTAAGGGCCTGCGCTATCACTCTTACCACCGAAGGCTGAAGTTGCTGGGAATTTTCAGCGGACGCTATCGAAGGCTGCGCGGCGATCTCATATTAGCGTATCAGATATTGAGTGACCCCAACCACGTATGCCGCCATTTGCTGAAACTTAGCCACAACACGCAGCTCAGGGGTAACTGCTTAAAGTTGAAGGAACAATATAGCCGTCTAGAGTGTCGACGGAATTACTTTTCCCTTCGGGTTTGCCAACCCTGGAACGCACTCCCAGACTCAGTTGTATCCTCTCCTACCTTGGATATTTTCAAAAAACGACTAGATGTTGCTCTCAGCTCCCAGCATTTTGTTACCTAAATTACTCTATTGTGGATTACTCCAAGCATGCTTTTCAACAGGATTTATGTATCAAATGGACCTAAGTGAGCGACCATATTTTACTTTTCTCACTCCTTACATCAACGATCACTGCACCCCAGTGTCTCTCTGAACGTTTACGCTCGATAATTTTTTTAATTTTACACTAATTTTACTTGTCAAAGTATTCATTTCGGTAGACGTTCGATAGATGACCCAGACATATTTTGATTTCATCATATTCACCCCAACCATCCTACGGGACGTGTCAAGCACTTGCTTTTATTCCGTGATAAATCATTGTTCATTGTT
>CALYDF020007953.1:0-12088 GCA_944474145.2 Dicrocoelium dendriticum | reverse complement strand
TCTGCGGTCTAGACACCTGCGGACGAAGCTGCGTGAAAGGACTTGAACAGATACTATTCTTCCATCAGTTTGCTTCCAAATTGCTGCAGTGTCACTCTACTCGGAGAAATAACATTTACCAGCAGTTTACTTCGACAGTTCGGATTCTAACGAAACAAGGCTTGCTCCTCACATATTTGGATTTCATGAGCTCCAATCAGTCTACGGACAAGGATAGAGGCAAGTAGCTACAAGCGGTAGAGAGTATACTGATGTATGCACGACTTAGGTATTCTGGACATAAGCCCCTTAGAATATCGGGATTGTAAAAAGGCGGTCACAGTCCCTTGGGACAGTCTGTAATGTCAACGACGTCGTAAACAATCGTGTCTCAACCACAAGAACTGGTACACGAAGAAAGTCCATCTGGGACCAAGACGTAATTCAAACTTAACAGTCCGATCTCACGTTCGACCCCTATCTACAAGAGAGAACAAAAAGAACGGCACAGGAAGCGGAGTGATGACAAACCAACCAGGAATTCGATAATTCTGACATATTACCCTGATTTTCATAGTGTTTAGCCCGACGCTCCAAACATTCTGATAGGTTGTTGATAGACTTCGCTTTAGTCCCCATCCTGATGCCCATTAACTGCAACAGGCGAATCGTTGCAGAGTGCAAATCGGTGCAACAAGTTAAAATCCAGTCTCCTTGCGATGGATATTGCGAATTGGTACTAGATTAGTACAGGGCTTGTTGGATAGGCGCATGCCAAACTGTGCTTAGCGTCGGGAGATTCGAGGGCGCTTGTGGAGGAGAAAATCGAGACAGTTAGCGAGACTATTTGTTGCTGGCACGTAGGGTTTAAGGAACTTAAGCCTGTCTGAGCGCGCGAATTCGAGCGTGCGTACGGGACCAGGCAAACCTCGAAGTATCCAAAACACAACCGGTGAGAGGAAGAAATAAAATTCCTAGTACCCGCTTTAAGAAAAAACTAGTAGTAGTGGTAGTAGTAGCAGTAGTAGGTGACACTGCGTGCCAAAGAAAGCATGGCCCAGATGATCGGTGACACATACTATGACATTGTAAATGAAACGATCGGGTATTCCCATATGGCATAAAATAAAGCGGACAATTCAAATCCAAACTGGAACTCACTCAAGTGAACAGAATGTATGTGAGCCCGGAGGGCAAGGTAGGGAGAGAAGAATTTCCCACAGTACTTACAGGTGCAGGTTCGCTGACCTGGAAAGGAAGGCAAGACATCAAAAGTGATACAGAGTACGACTGAAAAAAATAGGTGGTGCAAGTAATAATGGGTCATCGAATGCATACGGTTGATCAGTTGGTCTTGAAAAAATAGTGAACATTTCTCGATGTAGCTACTCGGTTCGTCCCAGATCCGTCACATAAAGCATTGCGCCACATGAAGTCCTTGCCATATCTGCACAACATTGAAGTCGTGAGATCTTCCTTTTTAAGCGATTCTGTTCGAACTGATATTGTTCTCTTAAAACTCCCCAAGCCCTGACAAACTCAGAAGTCAATCCATTGCAACAAAAGCGTATCTGAGGAGCACCTACCGAAACGGATAGAAGTGGTGCAAAATGAACGGACATTTATAGTTTAACTGAAGAATATTTGTGTTCCAGAACAGCCAAGTCAACCGCTCTGACTGGCAATTCAGTTCCGCCCACCATGGAAAAGGTTGAAGTCATGTGCTGAGCCAGAAATGTTATGAAAAGACTTGATGGCTCGGCTGTACATCATTTAGTCAAATCGTTTTTTTCCTTGAACGAACGTCTTGCTGAGATTTTACTTCAAGCTTAAGGTCAAATTAATCGCTACGGCTTGATGCTTTGTAACAAGTACATCTAATGCTACAACAGCAATTTGATTCGATCAGTTCTCCACTAGTCCACCGAGTGCTTTAATACACGGGATCCAAGCGCAAAGCGACTATAGAAAATTCAGAAATGCGTACGGAGGACGCTGAAACCACAACAAAATGAGGAAGCCTAATGGAGAGTTTGGGAACGGCTCTTTCCAAACACTGCAACCCACGACCGATCGGTTTCGTCCTGATTTGGAGTTCACAGGTAGAGATAGCCTGATCTGGAAGTGGAACTCGGCACAAAATGGTTGGTGGCTACCAACGTGGTCCTTTGGCCATTTGGCTCCGCGAGCAGCGCGTGACACGGCGGTCAGAAATTCATTGTTGGGTCTTGGGGTACCCACCGTATCTGGAATGCCACATGCAATCTCGATGGAAGCTAGTTGGTTTTGAAACAAACAGCTGCAATTTCGAGCACCGGGACGACAACTGAAGTGTAGAATTTCAGAGGTCCACTACAAAGCAAACCGTGGCCTCAATCAAGGCTGTGTGTCCCAATCCAAAAACGTGATGGGTACTGCAAAACTCAACAATGAACAGAGGTCTATTTGGATAAAATTCTAGTCTGATGAATCCAGCGCAAAAAGCACCGATTCGAAGGAAGCAAAACGTTGCTAGTTAAGAGGATTTAGTGACAGACACGGGTAATGTAAACGCAGAATTATGATCTCAGTTGATGCGGCGGACACGGCGCAACGACGTATTCAACACCTGCTCCCGTACTAAACCCAATATGTCCAAATAGCGAAGTATGGCCATTAAATGAAAATTCCTTGGACATCGCAGCATATAGCATTTGAGAATAGGAACTCTAACGAATCAGACACTCAGCCACATCTCAGCCTCTAGTGAGCAACTTCAAAACGGCTAACCCAAATGCGTAGTATAGTAAATCAAAGGGAATAGAAATGATACTGTGGATTGACAAGAAGCCCAGAAACGTCGGTTAAATTATCGCTCTCAAAAATCAAGGAATAAAACTTTTAGATAACTATGAAGGGACAAGAAAACCGGAGTTATCAGCAGCGTATCATAGGAGTGCAGTGTAAGTTGTGTAGATGAGTAAACTGGGCTTTATGCATGCGGTTCATATTTAGCACTAGCCTAACCAAGTTTACAACGACACCATCGATCAGCACATTGGATAGATGACCAGAATCCGCAACAATAGGCGGGCAAATGTCATCAGTTAGTCAAAGACAGCAGATTTCGGACAAAACCAAACACCAGGACTATCCGAATGGTTTCCTTCGTAGTTGAAGCTAACCAGTGCAGGGGAATTGAAATTGTGTAGTGATCATCCGGAACAATTCTACAGTTTGAAAAGCACGATAAGAAAACGAAAACTGGTAGATGCATGCATTTCGTATTGTTTCCTCAGTACCATTAACAATAACCGGCATGCAACTATATACTTATATTTAAGTATATAGTTGCATACCGGTTACTGTTAATGGTACTGAGGAGACAATACGAAATGCATGCATCTGCCAGTTTTCATCTTCTTACCGTGCTTTCCAAATTTCTGGAGGGAACTAACTGCTTCAAAATGCTACAGTTGTCTATACCAAACATCGACCGCAAGCTATCGGTGAACTACTCCATCACTTATTCGATGCTACAAGCAGCTAGTTAGCGTCGGCTCCTAGCCTTGGCAACAGCCCATTCCCAATTGAATCCGGATACTTTACGGTTCAATCGCTGATGCGTATGGGATCACGCACAACTCTTGCACACAGCCTATCGACCGCTATCACTGATAATCGCTTCCACTAAAACCGTCTACATGACTAACACAACGCAACGGTTGGTTTAATTGTCGGCGAGTTACGCTGTCACTTCCCATCGCGCCTATCAGTTGCTGAGGGTGCTGGCCATGTCGGTAAGGGAATTGCATTGAGCACATGCTGAAACTGCGCCATTAGTGCGCATCGCTGTCAACAGCCGAATCTGAGAGATCGGACTGAAAACCTAAGGACGAACGTCCAGCTGCGGAGTAAGTAGACGTTGCTTGATCATTGAAGCGGCGTACGCCCCACAAACCGCTACCCGGAATCAAATATGGATTGTATTACCAACTCTCCGACGTTCTCCGATAAAGCTCTGTATTGTATTTATCGACATATTGTGATAATATCAACGGTTTTCTGAATGGTGGCATCTGGTGCCGGATTCGCATGTCACTGGGACATACAAGGGGACAGCCACATGACGCCTGCGACTACAAAGGGAATATGAGGGGTTGGCGCTGCACTACCCACAGCCCCATCCACATACCCCATATTGAGAGTAAAGCAGAAGAAGTATGACGTACGCAACATCAACTTCAGCATGAGGCATATATGGTTGGCGGCATCCGGTTTCGGATTTGCCTGTCACTGTGGCAAGCCACAGGACGCCTGCGCCTACAGAGGGACCATGGATGGCTTGCGCTGCACCACCCACAGCTCCAACCACATACCCCATATCCAGTGTAAACCCGAAGGAATAAGACCGGGAGGCATGCGGATGGGAACCACGTTTCATCAACGGAGCCGGCCCACACTCCTTCACAGGCAAACACAAGCACACTGTATTTGGGAATCAAGCGCACACAAGGCGGTGGCTGGACCGTAGTCCGCTCCACACTGACTGCATGGAACCACTCTTCGAGCCTAACACGGCCACAAGGACCGTGCACCCGTCCCCTCTAGCAACGACCAACTGTCTCCTAGAGCCAGTATGGACGAGGTAGTGGGTAATAGACAGGTAGGCACCTTGTCAACATGCACATCAAGCGCAGCCACACCGGGGATATCAAACAACAGCCAAACACTTGAGAGAGAGAGAGAAAAAAAGGAGAAAACTTGATAAATGCGTAAGGAAACGGTGATATAAACCTTAATTTAATGAGCATATGTAATAAGTTGTTTACAAACAGATCCTAGCTGAGTGCACGAGGTCAGAAAGTATAGTTCACGGAATGCCACGAACACAAAAAATGTTATGGAAATCGAATACAATTGGCTGAAGCGATGTGTGCAAGTTAATGGAATAGAGTACAGGGAGATATTTATATGAGAAAGAAAAGTATTAAGGTAAAAACTGTAAACCCACCACCTGAAATAAAGAGACTTAGCATGCAAGCACGCGGTTAGTAAATCGAATTCAGCGTGCCTACAAACGCTGTGCCGGCTCGCCGTAATTCTCTGCAGGACCCGTCGTCGCTTCTGTAGTGGCCCCAAATGGCACAGCTCATGGCCCACTAGACATTTGTATGAGAAAGAAAGGCATTAGGAGAGAACCGAAAACCCACCAATGAGGCATATATATATATATATATATATATATATATATATATATGGGAATAGCTACCAGTGACGATCCACTTCTTTAAGCCATGTGATTAGCCTCAGAGTGTCGGACATGCTCTGGAGGTGAGTTACGCGGTAAAATTCCGCACCCATTCCCATTTAGATGTTAACAGTTCGTGACGCTCTTTGTGCAAATATTCGTAAAGGTGGAAATTCAAAATTGCGAATGATAGTGACAGACCACCCAGATGCACAATCACTACACCACGCAACGACGCAGTTCGTTGCCCACGTGCGTAGACCTAGCGAATTAATAACTAATTGAAACTAATTGAAAGACTTTGCATAAGGTTACATGATGTGCATTCAGAAATGAGGATCAACAGTACCGTTAGAACGTAACTCTCCGTTTCTCATTCACGGTGATTCCCATGTGCCCGCACTATTGGTTACCCTCCGATTAACATCAAAGTTGATTTGCTTTTGAGCATTCGGCGTACCCTGGGCCTGGATAAAACGCAGGCGCGGCGGTACGAAGGGATAACAGACAGCAGATACAAAAGTCTGTGGTATCTTGATCAACGATCCATAGTAGAGAACGGTTGAGTTGAAAGTGAGTTGGAAACTGATAGTGCAAATCGACCATAACAAGAGTCGAGACGAGCATGTAGCTTAAGGACAACTCCGAAAATCCGTTAAATCGACGAAAAAACACGTCATTATTGACCATTTTGATGAAAGCTGCTCTAATTTTGTCTGAATGCAGAACGGAAGGCAAAGAGTCATAACTTATGCATGTAGGAAGTCATCCTTTACGTATGTTTCACTCTTCGTCTAGCTTGTTTGTCTGAATGTGTATGCTGTGTACGGACCTCGCCGCTCTAACTACTCTCCTCAGTTGAGGAACCAATGCCCATATGTCAATGTGAACAAACCGTCGGTATGCTCGGTTATTGAATTACGAATGTCAACTCACATTCCGACCAAATTCCGTGGATCCTACCGCAGATAGCTTATTCCGTAATCAATCCAACGATCCCGACAACAAAGGGGATGACGAAGAAAAGGCAATCCCTTCAGTTTCACAATCAAGTTAACTTCCCGTTGCAACTAAGGACGACTTTCAAAATACCAGCCAAAGCGATTCAACTGCACAAGCCGTTACCCACTATCATTATAATATAAAGCTCGGTGGTGAAGTAAACGCGTTCGAAGTACTAAAAGATGAAGTAGTGATCACGAGGGTTGTCTTACGCAAGGACAGAGATTTGCGGCTAACATCGAAAACGGTCTAATGTGCACAAGACCGTCATCCTGGTTTCGTGCGAATGAAGAGATGCAAGAAATAAACAGGATAACAGTCACATCCGAATGTAAGCGAACACTTACTCAAGTGCACAGACTGGAAGTGTTTTCGAAGGACATCTATCCGTGAAAATGATTTGTCACAGTGGCCACACTTGTGTGTTCGCTGCTCTGGAACGGAAAGCCAATGACGAGGCATAGCCTAGGTGGAAGTTTAGGAAATCAAAGCACCAGCGTTCTCTGAACAGTTCACTGATGCAAGACAAAGCGTACAAATACCACACACAGATTGAAAAAGCGGAGTAGGAATTAGACCATGTATGTGGTCGTCGGAAGGGAGATGGCAAATAACGAGCAGGTAGAGATTAATTGAGTAGATATAATAATGTGAAAGCAATCCATCAGTATCGATACTTCCAAGTTGGCAAAGTGAGGTGTTGTCATGATCGTTACACCGTCGAAATACCTCAGTCACATGAATGGCAACACAATGCACAAGCATATGTTGTCATACAAAAGCAATTGGGTATAGTTTGCTGCCTTAACCAGGTTATCAAATTATCACCGCACAGAACGCCCTCGTACGCTTCACTGTGCAATGCTTTGCCTGTAACGAAGCATCATATATATATATATATAATCTTAAGTATACTATTTATAGTACAGATACTGTGCCACTGGAATCATGGCTGAATAAAAAACAGGATGAATAGTAAGAAAATAACAACGACAACAAAAGCATTTTAGTTGTTTGCCACTCACAGTTTATTGAAATTTTTTCAGTTTGTTTTTTTTTTGTGGGGGAGGAAAGAGAGATACCGCAACAAACGGATGCACACGCCCGCCGCTGACATCGATCTTGAGCCATGGCTTCCAAGGTCTTCAACCAACACGTATCCGCATCTCTCGGACCCCAACCAGGTAGTCGACAACAACCGGCCGAGGCCAACTGTTTCGTCAGCTTTTTCATGCGGCTTCTCCAAGTTGCAGGCTGTCCACCAGACCGTCTCTTCCAGCCCTGTCCAGCAACCGCAAACAACGCACGACGCGGGTAACGCTGAACAGGCATGCGCAATACGTGTCCCAGCCACCGCAGTTGATGCAGTGAGACGAGCTCCTCGAGCGAGTGGCTTCCTCGTCCCAAGACACGCTGTCTAACTTCCACATTGCTTACGTGGTGCCGCCACCACACACGGGCAATGGACCGCAGACAGCGGTGCTCGAAGACGGATAGCCTGCGCAAGTCATCTTTACGAATGGGCCAGGTCTCGCATCCGTACAACAGTACAGCACGAACAGTTGCACAATAGACCCGCCCTTTGATGGAGAGACGAATGTCGTGGCGACGCCACAAGTGCCTCAGCCTAGAAAAAGCGAGGCGTGCTCTCGAGATGCGCATCGAAATCTCGTCTCCAACAGCCCCGCCAGCAGTGATGCAACTTCCCAAGTAGACAAAGCTCTCCACAACCTCTAGTGTCTCACCACCAAGAGTGAGTGCAGGCACAGGCACCTGCCAGTCTTGAAAGAGAGCCTTGCATTTGGATGGCGAAAAGTACATACCATACTTTGATGCTTCAATCGCCAAGCGGTTTAGTGCAAGTTGGACGGCGTGTGGATCGTCACCCAGCAAGACGATATCATCAGCATAATCCAAATCAACAACTCGACTACCTGGGAGGAGCT
Organism: Dicrocoelium dendriticum; assembly: GCA_944474145.2. NCBI lineage: Eukaryota > Metazoa > Platyhelminthes > Trematoda > Plagiorchiida > Dicrocoeliidae > Dicrocoelium > Dicrocoelium dendriticum. The sequence continues at coordinate 3,931 of CALYDF020007953.1, read as the reverse complement.
CAACGCCAGCGTTCAACGAATCGCCCAGAGCGTTCTTTAGGACATCCTCAATGGCAAAGTTGAATAGGAACGGAGAGATAGGGCATCCTTGTCGAACTCCACTGGAGACCACAAAGGAAGGCGAAAGCTTGCCATAAGCCCTAACCCTGCCCGAGGTCAGACCATAGAGAGCGCGCAGTATGGAGACGAACTTCTCGGGGACGCCATTCCTCAGTAGGCAGTGCCACAGTACCGTCCGATCGACAGAATCGAAGGCTGCACGGATATCCAAGAACACAGCAATCGTTGGCCTCTGATACACATGGCGGAGCTCGAGGATCTGGCGGAGTGTGAAGATTTGATCGATGCAGCCGCGACCAGGGCGAAACCCAGCTTGTTCTTCTCGCTGCAACGATTCGCGCGTTGGGGATAGCCTGCGAAGTATGATGGACACCAGCAGCTTGCAAACGACGGGGACTAAGCTTATGCCTCTGTAGTTGGAGCAGATTGTGCGCAGGCCCTTTTTGAAGATGGGGACGACTATCGATTCACCCCAAGATGATGGAACTTCCTCTTTCGACCAAACTTTCGAGAACAAAGCAGTGAGTTCTCGAACCAGCGAAGCGCCACCATCTTTAAATAGAGCTGGAGGAAGACCATCAGGGCCGGGGCTTTATAACGCTTCATGTGGCGGAGCTCCTGCTCGATTTCCTGGTAAGAGGGAGGATCTGTGGGGTAGACCACTCGGCACCAGTGCGAGCGCCAGAGGTAGCAGATGGAGCTGGGGGCCAACAAAACTGCGAGCCAAAATGTTCGGCCCATCGCTCCAACCGTCGTTGAAGATTGGTGATTAAGGTGCCATCCTCTTCGCATATTGTTTCACTTATACCAGATCGAACACCTTCGGTGACTCGAATGAGATGGAAAAGTTTTCTGGTATTACCAGAGAGACTAGCAAGCTCCATCTCCCTAGCACGTTCACACCACCAAGCTTCGCGGTCCATTTGCAGACTCCTGCGCAACTCTCGACCAGGGATTGGCGTTCTTCACTGTGTCTGGAATCCGACGGGATCAAGCGGCGTTTGTCCATCAGCGACAAGGAGACGGCGGAAATCCAATGCTTCGGTGGGTGACGGGCAACTCCACAAGTGTCGATACTGGCGGAAACTAAGGCATCTTTGATCTGCGCCCACTGCGAATCGAGGTCACCGTCAATAGTTGAGCCAAGCAATGTTGACAGTGAGGCTTGGTACCTGGTTAAAATCGCAGGGTTTTGTAGATTTGCGACGTCCGGTCGGTAGTGAGCGCGCTTGGGTGATCCTCCGAAACGCATGCAAATCTTAGCACGAACCAATGCGTGATCGGAGTCTAGATAAGTTGACCAGTACGATCGGCAGTCCGTTACGCTTCCGCGCCATCTGTAGCTGATTGCTATGTGGTCAAGCTGGGAGCACTCTTGCGTTTGTGAGGGCGGGCGCCAGGTAGCAGTGTGTCTCCTCGAGTGCCGAAAACTAGTGCTCGAAAGAAACAAGCGATGATCAGAGCAAAGAGCAAGCAGTCTGTCTCCATTGTCTGATCGACTGCCACCGAGGCCAAAACTACCCCCAAGGTGGTGCTCGCTTGGTGGAAGGCGGCCCACCCGTGCGTTAAAGTCCCCGGCAAGAATGACTATATCAGTCCTTTTGGAGGAACGCAGAAGTTCATGTAGCTGCTGGTAAAAGCTATCCTTGACTGCATCCGGGCTGCAGTCTGTAGGGGCGTAGGCGGAGACGACAAACAAGGCACGCTTAACGTCTCGACGCCTGCTTACATTACATGAACCTCTTAATCGGACTGCGCATAGCCGACTGTTGACTGGGATCCAGTCAAGCAGAGCTGATTCAGCCCTGGCACTCAGTGCAACCCCAACACCAGCTTGGCCAGAGGCGGCAGCTTCTGGGTCTCCGGAAAGCCGCAAGTGGTATTTGGCGTCAGGGTTTACCGGAGAGGCCATTCTGATGACGGCGCTAGAGTCTTGTAATCTGGTCTCTGAAAGGCAACAGATGTCTACCGAGAGCGTTTCAAGAGTACGGGCCAGACATGCTTGTCGTCCGATCTGCATCAAAGTTCGAACATTAAACGCTGCGAGGATGAATGGAGAACCAGGTCGAAGAAGAGCTGGAGCTTCGGTGGAGTGAGAGACGGTTGCGATCGCAGGACATTGAAAACCGGGAGTTTGGCTGTTACTTCCATCAGTTGCGAGACGTGGGTCGTTTGTGACGGTGACCGAAGAAGACATAAGAGTACATATAGGTGAAGGACGGGAGGTGGGGTGATCTGTGAGTGGAGGTTGAGGAGTTGAGTTAGCAGAGATGATAGGCATAGCAAGAGCAGTAGTAAGCAGTGTGGTCCATGATTCGTCAGTGGGCGTGATACTACCCGGTTGCCCAGGCCGAAGTAGAGGGTTGTCTTAGGGGGCCCTACCCCGAGCCTTTGATCAAAGATCTAACCTACAAGGCAGCAGGGCGATGTGAGGGCGTCGCAACCCGTTGGGAGCCGGTGACCAAATAGATGGTTCATACGCCTTTCGGTCCGTGAAGGACCAGGGGCCCAACGCACCCTTGAAGTACAATGCCTCTCAGGGAGGGGCAAGGGGCAGTGACTTTATTTAGTGGCGAGTCACATCCGCCACGTCGCAGTGTTGTTAAACAGACATTTGTGGCTTTTTATAGGGAGAACGCTTGCCAGGCGAAAACCCACCACGTCCTGGAACACTGCCGCCGAACCATTTGCTGGAACGGGAAAAACCCGAACCACTCAGCTGGCACCACGAGGAGGTTGTTCGGCAAGCCAGCGAAATAGAAGGCAGTTGCGATATCCAGACCGGTCTCACTAGGGCATATGGGGACCTTTCTCCAAGTGATGGTGTTCACATTCCAGAGATGTATCCACGTGACGCTAACCTAGGCGGAACGTACGTAGAACAATCAAACGCCCGTCGCAGTTAATTCGGCCTGGAGGATAATCGAACAAATGAGGTGGTGAGATGTGTGATAGCGAGGAAAAAATGACAGTCACCATTATGACGAAATCTTGTGATAACTGCGTCTGTAGTGGATCACTGAAGGATTTAAAGCATGCACCTATGGTAAATTCCACTTAATGTACTCATGAGAAGGGGATATTTGGTATCATTAATTGTGGGTGTTCGCAGCCAGCTTCCAAATCAGGTAGTCGTCCACATGTCCGGTAAAACACTAGACTGCAGCTAGCTTGTAAATTGTGACGGTCCGAAGCTGTCCCTCGTGTCCCAATGGCATAAGCTGCTGAATGGCGGTTCAATCCGCTGGTGGTCATGGGATCGTATCCTGATGGATCCGATGGATGCGCACTACTGATGATGCCCAACAGGCTGAAACTGCAGTCTGGTGCTTTTCCGGGCATGTGGACGACTATGTGATTTGGAAGCTGGCTGCGAAGAACCTCAATTAAAAATCCCATTTAACCGACAAATGAGCAATCCGAGTGATGGAGACAGATGACGTAAGTCCAAAGTGACAACACCGTGTGAGCGACGTGTAGCTCCGCAAACACACAGTCCAAGCGCGAGGGCCCGGCATCAGCTCTCAGCAGATACGCACGACTGGCAGTATAAGTAACATCAACCGACAGACAAGGTAGCACCACAATTCTCGTCCAACTTGTCGCCGTGGTATTCATATGTAGGGCCAGGGGACCCATCACAATGAAGTTCATAGACTCGTCAGACAGTCCGCCACCGTGACTTGGACACAGGAGACCGTAGAGTCCAACGCCGGAAGGATACTAGCGGTGATGCACCGGAAATCACTCTGGACCGCCTATCCTTTTCGCACCGCAATCGTTTTACGCGTACACCACTACTATCCACAAAGTTGTAGTTTGAAAGCGATGACCACGTTAGGGGTGTTACGCAATACCCAGCTCACTTCTC
>CALYDF020007952.1:2500-12040 GCA_944474145.2 Dicrocoelium dendriticum | reverse complement strand
TCATAAACTGCGAAGTTAAAGAGGAAGTGGACATCGGACAACCTTGTCCCACACCGCCGGAGATATTATAGGGTGGCGACAGTTTGTCATAAACCCACTCTGCCCAAACTATGCGCGTACAGCGCTTTGCTAATGTTTACAGATTTATCGGGCACACCTTTTCTTAGCAGGCAGTTTCAAAGGGCACATCGATCGACTGAGTCGAAGGCACCTTTTATGTCGATAAACACGACTACGATGAGTCGCCAATAGACATGGCGGTGCTCCAACAATTGACGCGAAGTGAAGATGTGGTCGATGCAGCCTTGATTGCGACGAATCCTGGCTTGCCTTTTGCGGAACTATCTTTCACGAGTGCCAGTCCGTCTGTGGAGAACGACAGCGGCAAGCAATTCAGAGGCATTTGAGATAAGACTGATTCCTCTATGCTTACTGCATTCCAAACGGGAGCCTCCTTTGCAAATTGGGACTATGACGGAGCGGCTCCAGTCTGTCCGGACAGTTTCCTGCTCCAAAATGTCCATTAGCAACTCGTGTAAATGATCTACAAGAGCAGGTCCCTCGCATTTGAAGAGGGCTGGGTGAATTCTATCTGCCCCTGCGGCCTTATGCAATTTCAACAGCCTGGTCTCTGGTTCCACTACTGCGCGTGAGGACGGATCTATGGAGACGTCCCATGGAGAACGGCACTCAATGCCCGAAAAATAAAGCGATGGGTTGATTAAACTGCCTTGAAAAGTGTTCGACCCAACTGTCCTAGCCTTTTCGACAAGCTGTGGATCGACTGTCCACTCTCGTCGTGGCTGGTCTCGCTAACACCAGGTCTCCTGTTGCCTGCTTCCCGTATCAGACGGAATAACTTACGATGATCACCAACGACAGCGGCTGTTTCCATTTCAGAGGCATAAGGAGACCACCAGACTTCGCGGTCTCTCTTCCGGCTAGCACGCAGTTTGGCCCTGAGATTTTTACGAGTTTCATTGGATTTCCTTCCAGCCGGAATACGTCGGCGAGCATCCATAAGTTCCAGAGACTTTGTAATGACCCAATGTCTAGGTTGGCAATCGGATTTGTAATTTTATTGTGGTTGTCATCCCCGTGGTTCACAAGCTACATAGCAAATCCTCGTCCGGAAAAGCACCAGACGCGTTTCTCCCTATTGGGGATTGTCAGTGGTGCACATTCCTTCGGTGCTCTAAGGAGGAGCCAACCCATGACTGCTAGAGGCTGATGCCAACTAGCCAGCATCTTAAGCCACTGAGCAATGGGGGACGTTGGCTGAGCTACATAATTTGCAAACTAATTGGGATATAGCACCACCTATCTTCCCCTAACACTGCCAGTGGTTAGCCTGCGAGGCCATGACGTCCTCTCACTAGACGCAATATCTATATCATTTTGAAATTAAGAGAGGCTATTTATTATATATTACTCGGAAGTAGTAGGATTTAGTTGTAATTTGGTTATTGTCATCCTAGTAGTTCACAAGCTACATAGCACAGCATTGTCCGGAACAGCACCAGACGCGTTTCGCCCTATTGGGGCTCGTCAGTGGTGCGCACTCCCTCGGTCCTCTAAGAAGGATCGAACCCATGACCGCTAGAGGTTGATGCCAACTAGCCAGCAGCTTAAGCCACTGAGCCAATAAGGACGTTGGCTGGGCTACATACTTTGTCAAATGAAGACATGCCTGCTGATAGGAACGTTTGAGCAACATGAGACCAGTGATCTTCTACAGAGTTCAGTGGACGCCTAAACAGCCCAGATGCCAGCATAATTTGATACGCATTCAGAACATCTGACCTCGCCAGCTGGCTGTTATCGAGAAGCTCAGTGCGATGTTGCGGACCTACGCCGAAACGAAACGAGAGCGTGATCGGAGTCCACGCTCGTGCTCCAACTCGAGTGACAGCTTTGGACACAGCCTTTCCAGCGGTAACGAATCGCGATGTGATCGATTTGCCTCCATGGCTGGCTGGAGGCTGGTGGGCGCTAAGTCACTCTTCTGCGAGTGCTATGTCGAATCTTGGTACTCGTGAGAAAGACACGAGCATCTTAACACGGGCGTAACAATCGTCCACCGTTATCCTTACGGGAGCCTGCATGTTGACCACCCGGATGAATCTCATCAGAGGAAAAGTATCCCGCTTGCGCGTTTAGATCGCCAGCCAACACCACAGTATCCATGTTTCTTCTGTAACGAAGAAGATCGTTGAGCTGGTGATAGAAATCATCTTTCACTGCATCAGTGCTATAGTTTGTAGGTGCGTAAGCCGCAATGACAAACAGGCACTGTTTGTTCCCGCACGACTCCGTAGCATGGAACGAACCATCTAATCTGACTGCGAACATCCGACTTTTGACTGGGATCCAATCGATCAGGGAAGCTACAGCCCGGGGACCGACTCCAGCTTGACCGGCATTTGAAGCTGCACCATCGCCAGACAGGCGCATTAAGAAGGTGTTGCCAGTGTCCCATGGGCGGAACGCAGAGTAAGCACGGAGCTCGAGTCTTGCAGGTGGATTTCTGATAACCAGCATATATCGATCGATAGGGTCTCTAGTGTGCGGGCAACTTCTGCCTGTTAGTCAATCAGTGGCAAAGTGCGCACCTTGAGGCATGCCAGCGTTAACAAGCCTAGAGAACTCCAAAGGGATATGGATGAACTGACGTTGTCCGTTTAGTTTAACATGGACTTGTCGACTGGACTGGAGTGACGCACTGCGATTGTGTGTGCGTTGAAACTAGAAGACAAGTGACTGTTCAAGCAAGGTGGGGGAGGGCCAAGATTGGGGATTGAAAACTGTTGTAACGCTGCCTTTTGCCTCTGCCTCTCTGTGCTACCAACCAACCGGGGAAAACAAAACGCTGAGCCTGCTAGACCGAAGTACATTAGGCACAAAACATGACTACTTTTATAGGTCACATGCGCTTACCTCGCCTCTATCACTGAGGTGAGTCACACCGCTTGTCTGAACATATTCGACTCTGGTAGCGGCCATCTCTCTCTGACTGTAAGTAGGATTACGTCCGCAACATAGCAACCCGTGCGGCGACGACGGTCTGATTTCGTCAACTTCCGGTTTAACCATGACAACAAGCCTGTCAGCCCCTCACGTGATCTGGCCGATGTCGCCCCGCTAGTGTGCACCATCGTAGTCAGCTGTTTCGTCTCCGTAACACCCCCTCCTCCGAATTGAAGCTGCTTCCCACCATGCGTACTTGCGTCAATTTACCTTTCTTTGTTTTGACATAAATCAGTTGCCTTGGTGGTTTTCTTCTCCTTCTGGCCGCTCTTCGATATATGTTGTCTGCGGGCCCTTGTGCTTTTCCGTGGTTCCGTCTAAGCTGATCTGCGTGCCTGATCCATTTCTTGTTTCCAATCGTTAGTTCGTAATTGGCTCCAACATTTCTGCGGCTCACCCTTCTTGTCGACCACATCTTCGGTCCTCGGAACTCTCGCGTAACTTCTGTCACGGATTCTGAAATGACCCCAGCTGGCTGTCCGACTTTTCCCCGCATGACAAGTGCACTGCTTTTCTTTCCTGATTGTCACAATGCGTTTTGGTCTGGATACTGGTTTACTAACTGGCTTGAGGTTCAGGGCAGCACTGGTGATTCTGTAGCATTCTGGATCAGGTTGGAGCATTGCTTTATGGCGTCTATTCATCTGCGTAATCTGACTGCCATTAATTTCAATCGTCGCATCTTTAAGTCGGATGGGCACATCTGATTTTGAAGTGGCAACGTCGCAGAAGTTTTGCTCCTCCATAGCTTCTGAATTTGCGACCACATTTGCAGCAGGATTCCACTTGAGCAACTTCTGACATTCTGAAACAATTTCTTGCGATGTCAACTTCACTTCCAGTTCCCATTCTACTTGAATGTTTAATTTTTGTGATAGCGTTGCCATCAACTGCCTCTGTGACTTTTCGAACTGCGTCTGCTACTCCTGCAAAAGTGCTTGCAATTGCTCAAAGCTGACTGCCATTCTGGGTTCGATTGAACTCGCGTCGCCACTGTTGTAACGCTGCCCTTTTGACTCTGTCTCTCTGTGCTACCAACCAACCGGGGAAAACAAAACGCTGAGCCTGCTAGACCGAAGTACATTAGGCACAAAACATGACTACTTTTATAGGTCACATGCGCTTACCTCGCCTCTATCACTGAGGTGAGTCACACCGCTTGTCTGAACATATTCGACTCTGGTAGCGGCCATCTCTCTCTGACTGTAAGTAGGATCACGTCCGCAACATAGCAACCCGTGCGGCGACGACGGTCTGATTTCGTCAATTTCCGGTTTGACCATGACAACAAGCCTGTCAGCCCCTCACGTGATCTGGCCGATGTCGCCCCGCTAGTGTGCACCATCGTAGTCAGCTGTTTCGTCTCAGTAACAAAAAGCCGTGATGAAAGTGATGTTGGAACGGGACGCTAAGGATGAAACAGCGCAAGAAGAGGAATAAGAAGGCGGGAAGCCCTGAGCAATAGCATCCAAACCCCTGCTCGATGCAACGGATAGGGCGCCGTGGATTATCATCTGCGGCGGCCAGTGCATCAAGATATTGTTTGAAGGAATGTTTACCTGTCATGTTGCCTAGGCCTAGACAGGTGAATGATTAGGGTTTTCAACTAAAGCCTTCGGTTCAAAATCCTGACCGCAAGGCAGCAGGGTTTTAGCACTGGACTACATAGCGCCTCCCTCACTCCAAACCCCAAACCACAGGGCCAGACAACTGAGTTTGTCTGGTCTCTAACCATTGATCAATCTGGTATGAGTGGCTCTGGAGCCTCAAAAAGCACCACCCAGCATAGCTCAATGGATCACTGAGGCACACAAACCATCGCACCGCGTTAAGGTCCAGTCTCATCGAATACAGCGTAACTACCAACGCTGCCCCGGTTCTGCCTACGTTCGCTGCACGACTCGTCGTGGTTTGGGTGTTGACCCCGATTGTCTTCGCTCATGGCTCACTAGGCCTGCCTGGCTCTAGGAGTCTCGACCGCGTGTGCTACAGCACCGTGCGCTCGATTTCGATGGAGTACACCCCATCGGCACCTGTCGCTTCCGCAATTGCCGCTTCTTCTCTGCATGCACGAATGTTTTCATTTGCACCTCGACAGCGGCCTTCGTAATCAGATCGCGCCATGCACGCCCATCAACCGCCTTCGATTCGCATGACATGCCCTCAATAATAGAAGGTGAGTGGCTCACTTTGGTCATGTCCTGGTAACGGAGCTCCCGTTTCCTCAAATACTCCAAAGCTCAGCTGACCATATCATAGTTGCTTCGGTATCCGCGTCGAATCCATACGTCACACATGACCGAGCCACCCAAGGTGTCTTAACAAAAGTATGCAGTCCACTGCATACATTCCACTTCGGCGCAACACATCCGTGTCCGCAACTCTATCGCACCAATCGATGCGCAGAATCCGTCGCAGACACGGTTGATGGAACCGCTCGATATATTAATAAATAAATAAATAAACGGTTTATTCTCATCACTGCGAGGCACACCATCAAGGACGTGATCATGGTACTACAGGCCTCTATGATCGGCAATTGCACAAATTAGTACATATTGACAAATAGCATAGGAGTTTATGTGTTTGATGACATGCAAAAGTATGTTTAATGTGTAGTTGGAAGTAGCCACGTTGTGTGAGTAGATACATGTAACTGTGTGTTTTTGTTAGTTGGGTTCATCATCAAAGGGGGATCAATGGAACGCTTCGAATAGGATGACGTTCGTGGTGTGTGAATGATCCTCCCGAAAAGGGAAGAGGCAGTGACTTTATTTAATGGCGAGTCACATCCGCCACGCCACAGTGTTGTTAAACGGATATATGTGGTTTTATAGGGAGGACGCTTGCCAGGCGAACTCCCACCACATCTTAAAACACTGCCGCCGAACCATTTGCTGGAAGGGGATTTACCCGAACCACCCAGCAGGCACCACCGGGAGGTTGTTCGGCGAGCCATCTCGCTACTATATCGTCCATGTTTGGATACCGTAAAGAAGAACAGACAGCACCATAGATTTGTACACCATTAACTTCGTGCCAACGGTAAGCTGATGCTTGTTCCACACTCGGTACTCTAGCTTCCCGAATGCCGCTGCCGCCTTCGACACGCGGATAAGAAGCTCACTGTGTATCTGCTGCTCAGTCGACATCACACTCCCAAGGTAGCAGAAGCGGGAGGTGGTTTCCAATACTTCAGCACCAATGCTGATTCGCGGCAATATTGGATATTCCACCTTTAGTGAAGGCTGAAAGAGACAGACAGTTTTGCTTGTGTTGATGGTGAGCCCGAATTTGGTCGCTGTCGAAGCCAGAGCACTAGTCATGTGCTGCAACTCATCCGCCCTGCGTGCAAACAACGCACAGTCGTCAGCAAACAGCAACATACGGATAGTTGTCTCACAGACTAGAGTTCTCGCACCGAAACGACGGATGTTCAGCAACCCACCATCATTACGGTGCTCCACACGAACACCGTAAGCACAAGCCGCATCAAAAGCACAAGACAACATTGCATGAAGATAGATATTAAACAGGGCAGGAGCTAACACACAGCCTTGCTTCACACCAGAGACAACTGCAAAGTCATCCGAGGTCTCTCCACTCAGCTGCACTCTCGCTCGCATACCACTGTGCAGACATTCAATTAAACTTACAAACTTACGCGGGCAACCAAACTTACCCAACACCAGCCACAGTGCCTCGCGGTTCACCGTATCAAATGCCTTGGTGAAATCAACAAAAAGCGAGTACAATGGCTGGTGTAGTTCTCTGCACTTCTCTTGCAACTGACGAGCCGCAAAGACCATATCTATAGTGCTGCGACCCGAACGGAATCCACATTGCTCTTCCGCCACGTTTGGTTCCACAATCTGACTGACGAGGCGATTGAGCAGGATTCGGGCAATCACCTTGCCCACACAGCTCAGCAAGTTGATGCCACGATAATTCGTGCAACATTGCTTGCTCCATTTGCCCTTTTACAGTGGTAGCACAAGGGCATCCTTCAGCTCAGGAGGCACCTCCTCCTCAATCCATACGCGTTGCACCAAGTGGTGAAGCGCAGTCAACAACGCGGGTCCGCCGTGTTTCAATCCTTCAGGCGGGATCCCGTCGGCTCCGGCACAGTTGCCGTTTCGCAGCTGAGCAATTGCCCTCTGCGTCTCATCCAGTCTCGGCGTATCCGCCAGACTCGTCTTCACATCGTGCTGCTTCAGGCAGTTCAATGTAGGCCAGTCGATTTCTGAACGGTTGTTCAAGAGACAGTCGAAGTGTTTCCGCCAGACCTGCATTATGTCTGCAGTCTGGGTGCAGGTAGCGCCTGAACTACCATCGATCAGTGTCCTCAGTGGCTCCAATCTCGGTCCATACACCGCCTTCAAGGAGTCAAAGAATTCCTTGTGTTGACGGCGTTCGGCGTAGCATTTCATCTGCTTCGCCTTCTCCGTCCACCATGCATTTTTAATGCGACGGAGCTCTCGGGTCAGTCGCCGTCGAAGTTTGCGAAACTGACTACTATTCTCCAAATCACTGCGGTCTGCAACATGTGCAGCAAATGCTGCATTCTTCTCTGACACCAATGCGTCAATCGTCACATTGTTCTCATCAAACCAATCAGGCCGCTTACAGTTTGTGCGCCCGATGGTCTCCTCGGCAGCAGCTGTCACCTGGTCGCGAATGTGGTGCCACAGGTCGCCCACTGTGGCTATACAGTCCCCATCACCGCACAGGCGTGCAGCCATCGCCTTCTCCAGCTCAGTACGTTTCGCCACAGTACCGAGGGAGAGAATGTTAAATTTACGCCGATTCACGGCGGGAGTGCAATACCTAGATTTGCGAAAATATATGTACAATTTGGTCCGCACCAATTTGTGATCAGTGCCACACTCAGCTCCACGCAGTACACGTGTCATGCGCACTTCACGCATATCACGCTGACGTACGATGACATAGTCGAGCAGGTGAGCGTGACCACTCCGTGTGTGCGACCAAGTTGCTATATCACTCGCACTCAGTGAAAACCGAGTGTTCGTGATCGTCAGGCCGTGAGTGGCACACAGTGAGAGCAGCCTGTCACCGTTCGCATTCGCTGAACCAATGCCATGCGCACCGATAACATCTGTCCACGCTGATGCATCACGCCCAACGCGCGCGTTGAAATCACCCAGCAGAAATAGTCGGTCGCTCTTCGGCACAGACCGTATCACGGAGGATAGCTCAGTGTAGAACTGATCACGCGTGTCATCAGGATAACACATGGTTGGACCGTACGTGCTTATAAAAGTAGCAAACTTACCTCTTCCGAGTCGTAGGCGAACAGTCATCAGCCGCGCGCTGATGCCCGTTTGTTCACCCACCCGCTGGCCATTCAGGCGGTCGGATATTGCAAATCCGACCCCATGTTCACGTGGTGCTGAGACGGCGTTGCCCAACTAGTAGAATGTGTAGCCAGCACCTGCTTCATGTAACTTACCTTGCTCAGCGAGCCGAGTTTCACTGAGCGCCGCAATATCGATGTGGTAGCGCGCCAGCTCCATTGCGACCAGTGCAGTGCGTCGCTCGGGGCGTTCACTCGAGTTCCGGTCCAGTAGTGTACGCACGTTCCAGCATCCGATGCTGAGTGCTTTGCGCGCAGGCATACGATTGCATTGGTGGGCAATCGCACACGAGGTGGTCGTTGTGCTTTGGAGGTTTGCTTGAGGGACTCCACCCGGAGCCTTTGGCTCAATAGCCTGACCCACAAGGCAGTGGGTGGTTTGGAGGTTTGCTTGAGGGACTCCGCCCGGAGCCTTTGGCTCAATAGCCTGACCCACAAGGCAGTGGAGAGCAGATCCAGCTCGGGAATGTGATTGCAGAGACAGATTGGGATCTGCTTGACGGCCGTCGCACGCAGCCTTTGAGGTTCTGGAACAGTTATCATATGTTTTGCGACCGTAATTGGATACGCACCTGCGACCACGGCGAGACGCAGGTGGGTTTTTGGCGGGTTTGCACCAATTTGACCAGGGGCTGCCTGGCTTGAGGCAGGCAGTAGCAAACCATTGAACACCCGGAGGTGTCCTCCCACCGTCAGAGACAATGCGTGGCACTCGTGCTTTACGCCAATCGAGCATTGAGAATATCACCCGTAAACCTGTTGTCTCCCATGCCTAGGTTTTACGGGAAGTGGGCCATCGACCACTTCCTAACCTCCGGAGAGGATGGACTAGGATACTGCCAGGGCGCCCAATCCTGACAGGAGAACGACTCGGGTCCTCAGCCAAAGCCTTCGATTAAATGAACACCCGAAAGGCAGCGGGTCTTGCACGTGGTCAGTTAGCTGACTCATGCGGATTGGTGTCCTGGATCTTAGCAGGGAGAAGGGCGAAACTTAACTCCCACCCAGCGGTCGCCACGTGGAGGCGCCCAGGACATGAGACTATGGCGCAGCAGTAGCAGCAGTGGGTAGACCATCTGTCAGGATCTAGCCACCACCAGCCTCAGCGCACCATAGGCTCTCCCGCCTCTGGCACA
>CALYDF020007951.1:0-12113 GCA_944474145.2 Dicrocoelium dendriticum | reverse complement strand
TTTAGAGTGCGGACACTTATAGTAAACAATGAGCTATGGCTTTTCACAGGCAAGAAAGCAAGCGTTTGACAATTCACGTAGAATGACTTACGTGAAGAATAGGGAACCAGTTAAAAATGAAAAAAGCTGATATATTAGATTTAACTGACACACGAAAGTAATCAAATAAACAATGATATAAGTTTCCTCGCGGATATTAGGAAAACCTAGTGAGCACATAGTTTTGTTTACAGTTATTTCTTACTGTTAATGAAACGGACCTATAACGTAATGGAAGTAGGATATCATGCCGTCGACATTTGTTACATTGTATTAATTCTGGAGCTGAAATGAGGTGAGTTGAAATGGGGTACACTTTACTGGATATATGAAGGGAGAAAACGACATGTAGACCATCAGTTACGCAGTAATCTGCAGCCAGTTTGACCTGCTGACCTCGTACGTTGGCATTGTGGCTGAAATGCAGCTGGCCGCGATAGGCATAGTTCGGGTTTGTCCATATTATGCAAATTATCCGAAGGTCCACGCGTTGATGTCGATGTTCACCGTTGTACGGTCCCAAGCTTTTCAGTATGTGTTGATAGGTAAAATTAAAACAACCGCCAACTAATTTAACCGCTCCCTGTTGTGGAGATTTAAGTGTATCAGTAAGGTGTTTGTGTCAGGTACTCCGGACTTGGATCGTATATCCCGAAAGTGGTCTCAAGTAAGATTTAAAAATTTGCAAACAGACAAATGGCTTGAACATACAAAGGCTCCTGTTATTCGCATTTGTCCTTGATTTTCAGAATGCTTAGAGCAACCTATGTACGCCGGCATGATATTCTGTACTTAACTTTCGATGAGAACACGTTGCACATGCTGCCAACAAGTCGATATTCATAGGTAGGCTGATGGTAAACGCATAAAATTTTGCATTTGGACAAGCTTCACCGCAGGCGGTTTCCGGATAAACACGCAGAAAAATAACGATGTCTCTTTCAAGTTCCACGTAAAGCCTGCTGTTTTAATGCCCGGGAGTTATGAAACACCGCTTAAAATTGTCATGAGTCTGACAGCAAAACATTGGAAACACCGCGAGCAAAGCTAAGAAAAATGTGGTCCCAGTATCAATGCATGGAAACCGGCAAAATGGACTAGGGATAGTCTGATGGAAGAAGGCCGATTAGCATTCATTTACCTACCATGGCTCGTTCATAGTGAACGCCGGTCATTTACGGTTGTTGTCCCCAACATCCAATAGCCATCCGATGTTTGGCAAAATTCGCAACATGCTACTACGAGGGCAGAGACATGAATTTCTCTCTCACCTTAGTGGTGCGGACGTATGGAATTCTCGGCAGACGAGTGATTTAGTGCAGGGCTCAGCTGAGAAAAAGCCTAACCTCTAAATACGCACCGACATGAGGCTGTTGATCAGCCAGCGAGTCATAACGTGTTTCCGGCTGTTGGCTAACTTCGCACTGAGTGAAGGTCATGGCCAACCGTAGGCGTTGGAACGATCGATGGTTATATCTGTGTATCTCCCTGACTACGCGACAAAGTCGGCTTAGGCGACCGAAACTGCAACTTGCATGTGTGCACGTGATGGCAGCTCAGCTGAGGACGAGGTTAGATATTGCAACGGTTGTCAATGTTATTGAATCACAGGTAATGGAGCACGAACAGACAACGCAGTCGGGATCACGTAACGTTCCTGTTAGTCAGCGCGCGCTGATTATTCGGCTGTACGGTGAATGCGGTGTAAACGCCGCATCAGCTTCAAGAAAATACAACGCAATGAACGCAGGAATGCGTCCCCTCACCGCCCGGTACGTGCTTAAACTAATGAAGAAGTTCGAGCAAACTGGTAGTGTGTGTGACATGAAGAGAACCGGACCGCCTCGCATCGCCACGGACGACCGTTCAGCTTGCGCTGTAGTCAGTGAAGTGTCAAAAAGTCCCGACCTCAGCATTCGTCGGATCGCACAGCACTGCGACACGACCCGATATGCGGTACACCGGATATTACTGGAACGAAAATTTCGGAGGTTTCGTGCACTTCAATTGCAAGTTTTGAACCCATGCGATCCGGAGAAGCGGCATGAATTTTGCCGCTGTTTTCTGGATCACGGGGATATTTGTTCTGTTATCCTTACAGATGAGGCATTGTTTCATCTGCATGGAACAAGGAAACTACTGTTGGGCTACCAGCAACCCACGAAAATTTACCGCATCACGTATGAACCACAGTGTGAAACTGATGGTTTGGGCCGGATTAACAAGCCAGAAAATCTTGGGCCCATATCTCTTTTCCGGGAATGTGACCGGTAGGTTGTTGTTTTGAAGTACTAACGCCTTATCTTTTCCTAGCATCGTTGTATTTGGAAATGCTGCCGACAGTTTTGCTTCTCCAGTTGGAGGCCGAAGGGGCATTCATACTATTTGGTGCACATGCACATTCTGCTAAAACGGTGCGTGCTTACCGACAAATTTGGCCACCATAGGATCGGACGCGGTGGACCAATGGAGTGGCCTGCTCGCTCACCGGATTTGAATCCCATGGACTTTTTTCTATGGGACTATCTGAAGCGGCGAGTGTACAAAACATGGCCTAGTACATTGGATCAATTGAAAGAAAATATTGTGAACGAATGTCGCGCGATCACGTGGGATACATTGGAGAAAGTGCTCGCCAATTGCATCTAGCCGTTTGTGCACGGTAAGCAGAATGGCGGCGGACATTTTGAACATATCCTTTACTGGCATAAATGATCGTTCCAATACATTTCTGTTAATATACTTATCCTCTTTCACAAATGTGTTAACGACTAAACTGGTCCGCTGGCAAATGGTGCTAATGATGCGCCCGGTCGGATAGAATTCTTAACGTCCAGGCTGTCGTTGAGCACATAAACAGCGTAGGCACCGAAACGTTCAATGGCTACTTATGGCGAAATCACTGAGTTGCTATGTGCTGAGGTTCGTCCAGCCTTAATGAAAAGCCGACTGTGTTGTGGACTCAGTTTCAAGCTATTGCCTGTAAAGTTGGTGTTCGGGATGAGTTGCAGTAGATGGCAACAAGTGTACGTGGGGTCATTCCGTATCTGGTAGACTAATATGAGGTCTCCACGTAGGCGCCTGTAGTGTCTACTGAACACTCGGAGTGTATTTAGTCTCTGCTCGACCATGGTGAGTTTCAAGCGATGTAAGGTCACGGTTTAGCGAAGCGTGCCAAGTCTGGATTACGTATTCGACGTGTTAACGCACGTAGGCATGGAGCATGATGGAGAAGATGAATGAATCTAAACTTTCGAATGCCATCCGCAAGCTGACAACGTGCTGGATTCCAACTCTCTGGAATAACCCAAGTCCTCCTGTACCAGCACGCCGAGGTCAAGTTCTTGAGGGCTTGTCTGCAGTTCATATGCCCCAATATTCTAGAGATAGACGTGTCTATGGCAGATGTGGATAATGTGTCACTTGACCACATTTAATGGCAGTGAATTCCTCACCGATCAATGCCAGGTCTTATCTAGTTCGCACATGGAAGATCTTGTGGTCGGCCATTCTCTTGATGTCCGGCCAACGTTTAACGTCATCCGGAACAGTAAAATTTTTGAGGTGATGGATGTCGTAAGATTGTCGCAATCCACTCGATTAGAGTCGGGCAGAGATATTCGGTCTCTAACATAGAACTGCTTTTCACGGAGAAAATTACCAACCCATTCTAATAATGCATTGCCTAGGTTTTCCAAGTAGGCCATCAGTACGTCAGCGATGATTGCTTCCATGGCTTTGGAAAGCGCAGAGATAAGTGTTACCGGACGGTAACTGCTAGGATCAGAGGGAATTCTCTGAAAGAATACGGCAAGTGTCTGGGCTAGGTTAATGGCTGCTGCCTGCAGTGCTTTAGTGTGAAGGTTATCCAAGGATGGTAGCTTTCTCAGAACCACATTTATCATGAATTCGATGTTGGATAACACTGATGGTGTTGGGACATAAGCAAGTGGAAGGTTTGAGGCTAGTACGCCTCGAAAAGTAGGCTTCTCATGAATGAGTGAAGCCAAATATGGAGAGTTATGTCGTTGGTGGAACACATGCCGCCTTCGCATAAACAATACTGACCCTGAGAATGAGACAGCGTACGTAGCTCTGAGCAATTAATATGTGCAGTTGGTTCTTGAAAACAATTTAGCACACCGACTGGAGGTAGCAAAACAATTCCGTTCGAACCACAGCCTTATTTACAGACACGTGAATGCAAGTCGAAAGTTGTAGCGTGGAATCGCACCACTCAGTAGGTTTGGTGGGTATACTCACATAACAAAAAAGGCGAACAACCCTCATTGACCAGTACTGGCCTACTTTTCGAGGCGTACTAGCCTCAAACCTTCCACTTGCTTCTGTCCCAACACCATCAGTGTTATCCAACATCGAATTCATAGCAAAAGTGGTTCTGAGAAAGCTACCATCCTTGGATAACCTTCACACTAAAGCACTGCAGGCAGCAGCCATTAACCTAGCCCAGACACTTGCCGGATTCTTTCAGAGAAGTCCGTCTGATCCTACCAATTACCGTCCGGTAACACTTATCTCTGCGCTTTCCAAAGCCATGGAAGCAATCATCGCTGACGTAATGATTGGCTACTTGGAAAACGTACGCAATGCGTCATTAGGATGGGTTGGTAATTTTCTCCGTGTACAGCAGTTCTATGTTAGAGACCGAACATCTCTGCCCAACTCTAATCGAGTGGAGTGCAACGATCCTGCGAGAGCCATCACCTCAAAAATTTTACTTTTCCGGATGACGTTAAAAGTTGACCGGGGATCAAGAATGGACGACCACAAGATCCTCAATGTGCGACCTAGATGGGACCTGGCATTGACTGGTGAGGAATTCAGTGCCATTAAATGTGGTCAAGTGACACATTATCCACATCCGCCATAGGCATGCCTGTCTCTAGAATATTGGGGCATATGACCTGCAGACAAGCCCTCAGGAACTTAACCTCGGTGTACTGGTACAGGACGACTTCGGTTATTCCAGAGAGTCGGAATCCAGCACGTTGTAGCTTGCGGATGGCATTCGAAAGTTTGGATTCATTCATCTTCTTCATCATGCTCCATGCCTACGTGCGTTGACACGTCGAATACATAATCCAGACTTGGTACACTTGGCCAAACCGTGACCTTGCATCACTTGAAACTCACCATGATCGAGCAGCGACTAATTACACTCGGAGTGTTCAGTAGACACTACAGGCGGCTACATGGAGACCACATATTGGTCTACCAGATACGGAACGACCCCACGTACACTTGTTGCCACCTACTGCAACTCATCCCGAACACCAACTTTATGGGCAATAGCTTGAAACTGAGTCAACAACACAGTCGGCTTTTCATTAAGGCTGGACGAACCTCAGCACATAGAGACTCAGGGATTTCGCCATAAGTAGACATTGAACGTTTCGGTGCCTACGCTGTTTATGTGCTCAACGACAGTCCGGACGTTAAGCATTCTATCCGACCGGACGCATCATTAGCACTACTTGCCAGCGGCCCAGTTTAGTCACTAACACATTTGTGAAAGAGGATAATTATATTAACAGAAATATGTTAGAACGATCATCTATGCCAGTGAAGGATATGTTCAAAACGTCCGCCGGCATTCTGCTTACAGTGCAGAAACGGCTTGATGCAATTGGCAAGCACTTTCTCCAATGTATCCCACGCGATCGCGCGACATTCGTTCACAATATTTTCTTTCAATTGATCCAATGTACGCGGCCTTGTTTTGTACAGTCGCCGCTTCAGATAGCCCCATAGAAAAAGTCCATGGGGTTCAAATCTGGTGAGCGAGCAGGCCACTCCATTGGTCCACCGCGTCCGATCCGATGGTGGCCAACTTTGTCGGTGAGGTAAGTACGCACCGTTTTAGCAGAATGTGCATGTGCACCATCCTGCTGCCACCAAATAGTACTGAATGCCCCTTCGGCCTCCAACTGGGGAAGCACAAATGTCTGCAGCATTTCCAAATACGAGGATGCTAGGAAACGATAAGGCTTTAGTACTTCAAAACAACAACCTACCGGTCACATTCCCGGAAAAGAAATTTGGCCCAAGATTTTCTGCCTTGTCAATCCGGCCCAAACCACCAGTTTCACACTGTGGTTCATACGTGATGCGGTAAATTTTCGTGGGTTGCTGGTAGCCCAACAGTAGTTTCCTTGTTCCATGCAGATGAAACAATGCCTCATCTGTAAAGATAACAGAACGAATATCCCCGTGATCCAGAAACCAGCGTCCAAATTCATGCCGCTTCTCCGGATCGCATGGGTTCAAAACCTGTACTTGAAGTGCACGAAACCTCCGAAATTTTCGTTCCAGTAATATCCGGTGTACCGCATATCGGGTCGTGTCACAGTGCTGTGCGATCCGAGGAATGCTGAGATCGGGACTTTTGACACTTCACTGACTACAGCACAAGCTGAACAGTTGTCCGTGGTGATGCGAGGCGGTCCGGTTCTCTTCATGTCACACATACTACCAGTTTGCTCGAACTTCTTCATTAGTTTAAGCACGTATCGGGCAGTGATGCGACGCATTTCTGCGTTCATTGCGTTGTATTTTCTTGAAGCTGATGCGGCGTTTAAACCTCGTTCACCCTACAGCCGAATAATCAGCGCGCTGAGTAACAGGAACGTTACGTGATCCCGACTACATTGTCTGCTCGTGCTCCATTACCTATGATTCAATAACATTGACAACAGTTGCAATGTCTAACCTCGTCCTCAGCTGAGCTGCCATCACGTGCGCACATGCATGTTGCAGTTGCGGTCGCCTAAGCCGACTTTGCCGCGTAGCCAGCGAGACACACAGAGATAACCATCGATTGTTCCAAAGCCTACGGTTGGCCATGACCTTCACCCAGTGCGAAGTTAGCTGACAGCCGGAAACAAGTTGTGGCTCGCTCGCTGCTCAACAGCCTCATGTCGGTGCGTCTTTAGAGGTTAGGCTTTTCCTCAGCTGAGCCCTGCACTAAATCACTCGTCTGCCGAGAATTCCATACGTCCGCACCACTAAGGTGAGAGGGAAATTCATGTCTCTGCACGCGCAGTAGCATGTTGCGAATTTTGCTAAACATTGGATAGCTGTTGGGTGTTGGGAACAACAACCGTAAATGACCGGCGTTCACCATGAACGAGCCACGGTAGGTAAATGAACGCTAATCAGCCTTCTTCCATCAGACATACCATTTATTTTTTAGAAATGGCTGCTGCGGACTCTATACTTCTGGTGATGTTGATGGAATATTTTACTTATCCAACCAAGTACAGCGTGGCCGATTCCATATTTGCGAAGTCCCTAAAGAAGAATGCGGTGTTCCTTATTGTCGTACGCTTTTGAGAACTTTAAATATACGACGTTTACTCCTACTCTTGCAACGAGTTATTCTGTTCAACTTGCCCTGTTTACTATCACTTTGGCCGAGTAGGACCGATATTGGCGTAATCCATGTTGCGTTAACTCTATTAGTTTGTTAGTTTATAGCTCTTTTATAGCTGCTATGCGATAAGACGTTGCATTATTTGAATAGCACTGGGAGGAAAGTGGTTTAAATCTAGTCTGAGTACTCCATATGATTGTTACTTTTGTGAAATAAAATGAATATTCCCAGTGTCTACTTGGTCAGAGCCTGCAATACATCAAGTTTTCCTTATAAGAACCGAGATAACGGTACTGCCATATTCCATGCAGCTGTCCGTATTGCCTTTGTTCTTGTCATGCCCACCAGGAGAGCTGTGCATGCGCAATGACAGCAGTATTTCATTACATTTGCTTTCGTAAACAATGTCTGACTGTATCCTGAGGACGATGGGACATACTTCAGAGGCGTGTGAGATGACCGTTCACTATGTAAAGTGCGGATGCGGTGTTGATGAAATGCGCTGGCGGGCTCTTGCATAGTTAGCACCAGACCATCTTCTGCACGAAGAAGATTCTTACCTTGCGTGTACCGCATTTTTGGATTCTTGCTGAATTCGTCGCTATGTTCCATTGGTGCCGGAGACTGTCCTCACGGATCAACTTAACGCAAGGGTCTCGCTCAGTTAATCAGGCACCCCAGGCCTGGAGACTTGGACAAGCTTTATAAGTGCGCCGGGACGAAGATCTCAACACCGTGCGTTTTGGAGTTCTGAACCGCTGGAATGACCTCGTTTGTTTCTGGCAAAATACTTTACCTTCCGACACTTTTACCCAAATTCACTTGATTGGTTGAGAAACTATTTCAGGGCGACTTCTGGCGGCTGCTTATTTGGGAAAAACCAGTTGGTTTCTTGAGTGAGGTTGAGCAGTGTATACTAATTAGTGGCAACACATGTTTCTTTGTTGCTTTCTCAGATGCGTTCTGCATAGCAGCTGTAGCGGAAAAGCAACGTCGCATGATCGTTAAGGCCAAGTGGAGCTAAAAGTGGTCACGTTATCTACCAATCGTACCGCGTTGTTGTACACAAGGTCTAAGACAGGTAGTTCGTCACCCGTTCTGAATAAAGCGGGATAGGGGTTATGGTTGTGTAGTAGTATATCGGTGACTGCTTCTTGCAAGTTTGTCTTGTGTTGCTCGCTTAGAGAAGCAGGGACCTCGGTTGCGTCCAGGTTGAACAGCACCATTATAAGCACATGCCAGGATGAACATGCCAGGAGTGGTTTCACAGCGGAAGCTAGATCGTGATTCATTTCCAGAACTGAAATCTCATGGAGGCAAACTATTGGTAGTGAACACACATCACCACATTTCAGGCTTAGATGACAACAAAGCGAATCGACAATTTACGTTTCTGGATCATTAATGATATGAACACGCAGGTCAGATCGGTAAGGCAAAAGCACTCCACCTCCTATACATCGTCAATCTTTCCGTAGAGAAACCATGCTAGACAGCGCAATCTCAGCATCAGTGATCACTCTGTCCAGCCATGTTTGGTTAGCTGTAACGATGTCCCAAGAAGTTTAGATTTGACCGATACGAAATTTTGTTAGCTTGCCGGTACA
Organism: Dicrocoelium dendriticum; assembly: GCA_944474145.2. Lineage (NCBI taxonomy): Eukaryota > Metazoa > Platyhelminthes > Trematoda > Plagiorchiida > Dicrocoeliidae > Dicrocoelium > Dicrocoelium dendriticum. The sequence continues at coordinate 3,074 of CALYDF020007951.1, read as the reverse complement.
TCCTTTTCAAGGTGAGAACATTGAAAGTTGGAAGCTTGTCGTCAGATACGCATTTCGGGTGAGCATATATACGCTCATCAATGTTGGGTCGGCAGCCAGTCGTTTCCTTGTTGAACTGCCCACTCATGTCCTACGGCCATTCCGGAATGATATATATAAATATATATATATATATGCATATATATTTGCAACAGTTTACGAATAGACATAAAGCCATCAGAAGCGATGGGGGGTACAGAAATAGTAAAAATACACAACACAAAACATCAAAGTCCATGGTTTCGTCAGGGGACGAGATACCACCCGGTTGCTCAAGCCTAAGTAGGGTGTTGACTTATGGGACACCACTCCGAGCGTTTGGCTGAATAGCCTGCCCGCAAGGCAGCGGAGCGAATACAGGGAATCGCGCCCATTGGGAGCCGGTGCCTGATTGCTCAGTTCATACGCCTTTCGTTTGTTCCTTTGTCAAACAGGGGCCCACTGCTCCCCACGGAATGGTACGTAGTGTGTGCTTATTGTCAGCATGTAGTTTATAATCCGGTACTCCTTCGAATGTCTGTGTTCTGACAGTATACTGGTCCTGAGCTTCGTGCTGATGGGGTTGCACGTTTCACATGCTTGTCCAGTGCTTTGAGGCCGTGTGTCTATGATTTTTATGAGCGATTCGGATGGTGGCATTTTGCGCACTAATAGATTAGCTCACTTCTTCTTCTATCAGTTTGGATAGCAACGTCACACTTATGACACAGAGACTACTCATTTTGTATGTGTGTGACGCCGATAACCTTAATGTATAAGTAGTGAGGAGGTTTACGAGTGTGAGTCCTTTATGGTTGATGTACCATTCATCCCAACCATTTGTTTGGCCACTAACATAAATCATTTCCGGAGTTTTGGAGATTCCGATGCTTAGGACCGATACTATATATTTGTCAGCGAAGTTATCCGGTAATTCTCCACGAACTGGCTAGCTGTTATGATTAAGTTTAGTTTTATGGTGAATGAAACATTAGAAACACGAAGCTGTACTGTACAGCTTGATGTACCCAGTAAATAAAAGAAAAGGGAAGAATATATTTTCTTTGCTTTGCGCAAAATCACCAACGAAACACAGCGCTTCAACCAATTATATAACTTTGGTACTTCCATGGATACTTGTGATGGTGATACCGAGTTTACCATATGTGCTAATTTGTCGTACTGCATGAGGTACTGATCCCAAGGAAAGCTGCTCAGAACCACACGTAATTTATACATCTTAGTTAACTAGGTGATGTTAATATCACCCGAGTTATAGATATGAAGTAAAAGTATATTACAAGCACTGTATTCGTAAGACTTTTAGTCAGTAGCGTCTTATTCTTAAATGTGATGGGTGTCTAAGCGAAATAATTTGATGATGCGACAATGAAGTAGGATAAGAATGGCTCTATTTGGAATTTATTACTTTTGCCGAGAAACAACGTACACATAATTTTGACGCAACAATTAAAAAGAAACTAGATTACCAAACAAAACCGATGAAACCAGGGTCTAAACTACTGAAATTTATTCAACATGATGAAATGAATTCGGTATTGGGTTTAATTAATTTCTGTGATATGCTTGGCCGCCTACATTATCTCTTGAATTAAGGCATCATATGCTTATTCAGTAACGACGTACGGATACATACACCGGAACGTAAAATTTCAGCTCACTTGGTTATACTATCATCACTGTTATAAAACTTTCTCCGACACCAACGTGACAACGATCCACGTACTGTGAACCCAAGGTCTAATTAGTCTGCCTCAAAAAGCGTGCTAATGTAGACAGTTGCGACATTTAGCCGCTCATGGTTTAGGGCTGTAAAGCATACAAAAAGGTAATCTTAAACCTGTCAAAACCTTCGTTAGTTTGGATAGGCACTGAATAATTCGCATGCATTTATTAATTTGCATAATGTTGCCTAAGGTTGAAAATATTCACGAGTTGACAAATTTACAGATGTCATCGTAATACTACTTATACTATTCACTACGCATTCTTCGCGCATTTAAGAAGTATGTTTATGTAAATCAATTCTGTAATACCAATGTTGTCATTTGCGGTTGATGCTTTGATTTATCTTCTTGACGGTTTGCGAAAATGGTCTCTTATTCATTCTGGACACGATATCAGAAAAAGTGGCAAACGAATTATCAAGAATGACTTAGAACTAAAAAACGCATTTTGCTGGCTCGCAATTCGGACTAAAATTATGTTCCGTAAAAGTGGCACACCTACAGTAAAAGCAAGCAAAATATATACGAACCCTACTTGGAAAAGTTTATCACGCAAACGTTTGGCAGCAAAGTGAATTTATGAATGCAGGTTTAGTGATGATGCAAAAAAACTTGGTTGCAAGCTGACATCAAGTTTGGATTTTGTTGATTGTAATGGCTACTTCCATATGAGGTGCCACCGCCCAAGAAAAGCCTTGATTTTGCGAAAAACCTGTCACCTTCTAGCTTAGCAGATTGGAGGAAATCCGTTTCAAACCTCTCTGAATACTCTACAACGTCAATGAGCTGGCACCTATTGGAATGCAAACCAAGGTATCTGAACGGCTTTTAACTCTCCTAGTGTGATACCTGTATGTAGCTCCGGATATAGCGCTGTTTCAGCAGCATGAGATCGCAGACCCGCTTGCACTGGAGTTAGAACCAACTGAGAACCTTTCATCCATGTTCCCGTCAGAGACTTCATAAAGTGAGGCAGCTATCATTGACGTAATGGGTTTATGCAATTTAATGAAATTCCCCCCCTGAATAGAGGCGCCTCTAAGTTTAGGTTTTACTAACAAACTCAACCTGTTTTCTACACAAAAGCTTACTCTTCTTGGTAATTTAGAACATTGCATAGTAACTGGTAGTTCGCAAGTGATTAGATAACATTAAATGGTGTCATCTGCAGTACACGTCTTCATATTGTTTTGTTCAGACTGATACACGGAACACGATGCTTTAACTTGCAATTCCATAATTTATACATTAAGTTGAACTATGCTGCGTCGATGAACAATCATCTATAGCATATATATATATATATAT
>CALYDF020007950.1:0-12071 GCA_944474145.2 Dicrocoelium dendriticum | reverse complement strand
ACTGTGTATAGAACTGGGACGTAGCCTTTTGCTTTCACAAGCTGTTCTTAGTGACGTTTCGCAGGTCTCTGTCTTAGAGCCATTGCTGTTTGCCACTATGTCAATGACCTACCCCAGGAGATTGAAGTACAGTCGCTATTGTTTTCTGACGCACGCCCGCTTTGGAATATTGTGCATATCAGTGTGGGCTCTGTAGTAAATCAGCGTGACTTGGATAGCCTCTGGGCTTGGTAAACCTTATGGCCGATGCCTTTACATCAAGCGAAATTTTTCTGTCCTCTGTGTTGGAGGTGCTGGTCCTCCCACATGGAAGTGCAACCTCTGTTGTCACCCAGCAAGTTGACCTACATATCCTCCACACCTCAGTGTTGCCCCCAGGGGACAAATGGGGGAAGCTGATTGTAGAGGATTCCGTTTGATGCGGTTTATTCGCCGTTCCTTCGGTGTCAAAACGGACAATATCTTTGTGAAGCTGCTCTCAGCTTTCGTGCGACCTCAGTTAGAATGCTGTATACAGGCTTGTACACTGTGTTTTTAAAAGACAAAAGGGAATTGGCAATAGTATGGCTAGTAGGTGCAAGGTTAGTGCAAGGATTACGGGGCAAACGTATCCCGAACTTTTGCTTAGCCTGGGGATGTACGCATTGTACTACCGCAGAATTAGTGCAGGCTTGATTTTCACTCACCGTAGCTTAATGCTTTTAAGCTGTCCGAACCTGTTCTAGCTATTTAATTCCGCTAAGCTGCCTAGTATCCGATATCACCCGTTGAAGCTGCAGTACCTGCTTTTTGACCGGGTGAGGATAGAAACTTTCTTGTTATTGGAAGTTGGAATTCGCTTCTGGAGCACGTCATTGGGGTGGCTACGGTAGCGGGTTTCGGTCGTCAGTAAGGTGCTCTTAGGTGGCAGTACCAAAATTTCTCCTTCTCCTAACCGACTTGCATCATCAAGCTTCCGTTCGTCTTTTTAATTTTATTACACACCTTGGTATTGTCATTATTGTTGGCCGGTGGCCGAATGGTCTGCACGTTTGGTTTGCAACCATAAGGTCACCGGTTCGAATCCACGTATGGGTGGGCGTCCCCGCGGTATACTCAGCCCGCGCGCAACTGGTGGTGGTTGCGCGGCAGCGAAGAGCGGGTACGGCGTACAGCCGACACATTATTTATTATCTTATTATTTGCATTATTTAGCTGACGTTCCTCCTCTTGCTTTGTTAGCTTACCCCTCTTACTTCTCATAAACCGGCCTTGCAGGGAACAGTCGGCAGTAACTGGTAGGACAGGGTGTGACGCAGCCTTTGTTTTACGCTTTTTATCATCTTAAGTCGACCAAACAATACCCATATCTAACAATACGCAAAAGAAGGAACATTCACCGGAGTATTCTATCGTTCCGGTCATAATTGAACTTGAACCTTCTGAGTTACGCGAAGTAGTGGACCAGCATTTTGTTGCATTCTCTTCGTCTCCTTGTATGCATTTCCATTGCTTCCTCTTTGGCTTTCTCTTTTTCGTTGCATCCCTTTCCACGTTTCCCACAGATTCGTTAACTGGACTGGATCAATACTTCAACGACATATTAGTCCATACTAAGCAACTTCGATATTTACCCTCTCAACGAACACACCACTTTAATGAACAGAATTGAAACCAACCGCGTTCACAGAAAGCACCATAAGCTTGAGGGTGGAAAGTGGAATACAGCTGACTGCGAGTAACAGCAAAACGGATCCTCTTCAGGCCACAAAATTTACTTGGAACAAATTCCAGTGTCAAACAATTCTACATTTGCTTTAGCAATCTGTTTTAAGTTTGGATCTAACAGTCATCTGGACATTATATCACTTCTTACACTTTCTAATGTCAAAGCCAAATTTAAACACATTTGATCCTGGCAGATTTGATTGTACCTAACTGCTCATGCCTTGGCGTTTCTCCTTCAACACATAGAATATAAAATTTATTTATTTATATAGTGTAGAGGCTTCGACTTTCGTTAGCAGCTTAGTTACATGTCATAGGGATCAGATCCTCCCTCGTTCCGTTTCAACCGGGTCAGAGGGCATATTTCCAAGCCCGTCAACTAGCAAGTAGTCGAGGAGGCCACACAAGCTACAATCCAGCCAGCGACTCAAACAGTACGCCGTTCGACTGGTTCGTCATCCAGTTGGTAGTTACCGGGCTACCCGGGGGAGTTCCAAATAAAGAGAAGAGGAATGTGGCGTAGGAGTTACTACCTCCAAGAAGACTTTACACCAGCATTGACCGTTTGCGCCTGTCAGGCTATCAAGTGCTCATTCGCAAATGATTAACTTCAATTCCTTGATGGATGCTGTGTACACAGTCTGGGCAGAATACGCATTTGCGCGCACTCCGCTACACTGCTGTTGATGCAGACGAGGTTATCCCACGTTAACCGTGCCAATAAAATATCGACCAACAGCATGAAAAAATTTGCTACAAGAAAAAAAGACAACCTGAATCATTCTGATGTTATTGAACTTAGAACACAGTGTCCTCCAGATAATTACGTTGTTGTTGTTGTTGTTGTTGTTGTTGTTGTTGTTGTTGTTGCGTTGTCGTTGTTGTTGTTGTTAGACGGTCAATTCTTCGTCGAAGGCTGCATAATCTGTCTTCTGCGAAGGGTAGCTGCACATTGCATGTTGTAACATCGGTCCAAATCTGTAGGAGCCACTACAGAGAACCACTTCCTCAGCCGTCCTATTTAGTTGTGACTCTTGTCAGGCTGGTTTGAGGTTCAGGCGCATTTCCATTTGCCTACCTCCACTCGGTCCATGTCCCGCACGCGTGCATCCAGTACAAAAGCATACGATGCTACACTGCTCCCTGTTTTACCTTTAGCAGCCTTTGGCCGGGATACTCCTGGAAAGCGAAAGCTTGCTTCTTTATTTGCCCCTCCGTAGCCGTAGTCCGTTGCTGAGGAGTTCAATGAACTTACCGAAACGACTAATGCGGTGTTAGCGGGCGGTGGTATAACTACAGGATCCAGAAGGCCAGCTACTCCGCTAACTAGCTGGAAGACCCAGAAAACTGGTGCAGTCGTAGTAGAACAGTGCGAGCCTGAGATGATACAAGTGCGAGTGTCTTGGGGCCACTTGCAATGTTCTTCAGAATTCGCACTGAGAACGTTCTCCGGATAACGGTTTCAGTCTTTTGCCACCCGCGGGGCTTGGGCGACACTGGTAAGAACCTCTGAGTATCAAATGCATGGAAACAAACTTCGCCGAAAATGGGTTGTGTGGTCGCGTAGAGCAGCAGGTTTTGCCGTCATTAAAGAAGTATGAACGGCAGGTGATAAAAGCTTACAGCCAAACTAGTAATTCTACTAGAATATATAGTGTATTCTAATGCTGAGAAACGATAGTTCATAGATTGCTCTTGTTCCTGCTTTATCTTGTTCTAAATTAAACCACAATACATTTTAGTCGCCTTTTGCACACTTACAAGTTTAAAGAAAGGTATCCCTTGTTTTGCATTTCTTTTTCTTTAACAATTCTGTTATACACATCTACATAATTCTTGCACTATTTTTTACATAGCTGTTTTAAAGCACTCTACCCAAAAAGCTTTCCCCCTATACCATGTGTAGAATGCTGCCGTGTGGACATGGTGTCTCCCCGTTTTAAATCGTTTCGAGTCGTGACCCCGTGTCCAACCTCCTGTGTTGAGCTGGAAAAACATATGTATTTAGTTTCCAAGTTCCCTCTGAGATTTTTGGCTCCGATAGAATATGACAATAGCCAAATTCCGTTTCTATATGTTATGCAAACATTGTTTTCTATAATAGCAACCTAAAGCTCGATTATATACTAACCGATTAGCTGCCAAATTCATCTGTGGAAAGCCAGCTCCGTTGCGATTCGTTATGGTCTTGAAGACTTGTTCATAAGTCAATATCTAAGGAATACACTGTCCTCAGGATGCTCGGATTGTTGTGCCGCTGTCACAGCTCGTTCGAGGCCTGTTCATCTTTTCTTCAGCGAGGATGACTGCACATTGCATGTCGTAACGTCGGTCCAAATCTGTACGAGCCGCTGCAAAGGACCACTTCCTCCGTCATCCTATTTAGTTGTGACGCTTGTCAGGCTAAGTTACGTGTCAGGCGACTTTACATTGGCCTGCTTCCGATCAATCGTGGTCCCTCATGCTTCATCCTTTGCGAAAGCAACAAGGTGCTACGCTGCCCCCTGTCTTACTTTTATCTGCCTGTAGACGGGATACTCGAGGAAAGCGAAAGCCTGATTCTACATTTGCCTCTCCGGGGTCGTAGTCTATTGATCCCGGGATCAATGAACGTACGGGAAGTACTAATGCGGTGTTGGTGAGCGGCGGTGTACCTACAGCATTCATGGTGTCAGATACTTTGCTAAGTACTTAGAAGAGGCTGAAGGCTGCAAAATCTTGGTCTTAACGGAGCTCCTCTCAGTCCCAGTGGAAATTTGCTCTTGTTAAAGGGAAGCATCACAGAGAATATGGTTTACGCATGTCCTTACCCAAAACAGCCGCAATAACGCGAGGGAAATCGATTTTCGAGAAAGACTGATGTCTACTCGTTGTAAACGTTCCTGAGTTTACTAAGGAATCCTCGACTTAGAAGATATTGGAGAACCCATTCTTCTGAAGCGAATGGTTTCCTTACTGTTTGATGATGGGGAAGAGGACATAAAATTCGTTTCTGCTTTTCGGCTCTTCAGGGAGCAGAACGACTCCTCGAATGTTTGCCCGTAAATGTTGTGTCTCAAGCTGAAAGGGAATTCCGCCGTATCCTTCAGCGAATCTTACAACTGAAAGGAGAAACAGTATATGCTTTGTGAGACCTATCCCCAGAAGTTCGAGTTAAAATGTAGCAGGTGTTGAGGAACTACGAATCCGGCGGGCAGTTGGTGAAAGCTAGCTTCACGTGGTGGTGATTCGAGTGGTATAATATTCTCAAGGACCCAGTGGAGACCAAGCTTCGCCCTCCCAATGCACTGAGTAGCTGGAGTGGATTGTTTGTGGGATCTGCGAACATGCGTACTTTGAGAAATAAACTGAATGATATTCTACTCATAACCCTGGAGCAAGAACCCGATTTGATTACTTTTGTGGAGACTTCGCTATCCTCGGATATTTAAGGCTCGGAGTTATTTATTCCTTGGTATTAACTATCCTGGGGCAGGTTGGCTCTTTACTGGAATTCAGCCCTTGACGTTAACACCGTGAAAGCATATATGATCTCGAAGGAGTATCAGAAAGTTTTTGTGTAATATTCACGATGGGTGTCGGTCGCTCGTAGTCGGCGTTAGCTACAAATCCCCTTTTGAGTCAGGGTCCCATCTTCTAGAATTTATGAAGTTACACGGGGAGGCAAATATTGCTTGCTTATGCGCGGCTTCAATGCTACTGCCGTAGACTAGTACGCGCTTCAAATGCAACTGCTCCGCAGACACTTGATTCGGGTTTATTAAAAACAACCCTCGAATGTAATCCAACACAACGCGTTTTATCATCTACCCATTTTCCACATCACGGACATTGTGCTCAGACCTGTAAAAGTAAATATCTCTGCTCTAGCCATTCTTTATCCACTTGGCGAACGTGAGCACTCTATAGTCTCCATTTTGTGTATAGTAAAGTTAGCTAACTATATAAAGAGCGTGGGTCGACGGAATATCTGGCGGGTTGACCCTTTCGTTTAAACTTGCCTGCAAGCATCGTGGATTAGCTCGCCTCATGTACTTTGGAGCTCGATGCTGCTTGGGACCTATCGTGCCCCAATGCGATGTTTATAATTGAGCATGCTGTTCCAAGGATCGCAAACAATGTTTCCGCAAAGGACCCACATGGGTAGCTCAGGAAATCAAATCGCTTATGCTGAGCAGGCGAAAGCTTTGGGACCGGTTTAAGTTAATGCAGGCGGCTTAAGCTTACGCTCATTATACTGTGTTTTTCGATTAAGCCGCAGATTGCTCGACCAGCTGCTCTTCACATAGTTCTCGCTTCTCGCGTTTTTAACGGTACCTACATTTGTATGTATCGTTAAAACGCAAGCAGCGAGAACTATATGAAGAGCAGCTCGTCGAGCAATCTGTGGCTTAAACGAGAAAGCTTTTTGCTTGTCTAATACCAGTTCCAAAGCGGTCAACCGTACGGCTACACCGAATTCAAGCAAAAAATCACGGTGCTGCATGATGACATGGAAAAAGCTTGTCTTCCAGCTTCGTAGGGGTTCACTGCGTATACGACAGAGGTGCCGTTGGCTAGCGCAAATTTGCATAGGCACCCTTTATTTAAAGCACCTGGAAATTATCACTGACAGTGTACTAGAACAACAAGATTTGAACCCGCATTATTCACCGGGTACCGAAGGCTTACCGCTTTTGTTCCTCTAGGTGGACGTGTTCATTGCCATGCTTATTTGTCAAATATATGGAGCTCAGTTGAAGCGGCACGTCTCCTACCTAAATGGAAAGAAAACCATGTGAAACCGATGTACGAAAATGGGAACTGCCAAGCAGTAATAAACTACCGACCTCTTTGCTCGCCATCAATCCACTGTATATCCATGGAAACCAATCTGAAACCGACCTTGCATCTTCATCTTGGGAAATTAGATGTCATCTCTCCTGCTAAGTGCGGATTGCGGAGGGCACGCTCCTACATTACCAATCTTCTGGTTGCCCGAGACAATTGGGCGAAGTCAGTGGATGCTAGTCCGCGCCTTGATGTTGCTTTAATCGATTTTAATAAAACGTTTGATAGGGTTCCACACAAGCGACTGCTTAGTAAGCTCCGATAAATTACCATCGCTGGTAATTTTTCGCCTGGATCGCTGATTTCCTAGATGACCGTAGTATGGGGTGAAGGTTAACGAAGTCCGCTCCGGTCCTGTTCCCATGACCAGTGGGGTTGCACAAAGCTCCGTTCTTGTTCCCATACTATTTAAAATCTTACGCAACGAGCTCTCGGAGGTGCTTTAAGTCGATTGCTTGATCTACGTGGATGGCCTTAAATTGTGTTCTGAAATATCCAGGCTTAAAGGTGCGGACAATGTGCAACTGACGCGTGATCTGCTTCAGGATTGGTCTCCCGAGTGGCAAATGCTTAATCAATCGTGATAAGTGTTGTGTTCGCCCAGTCGGTGCTCAAAAACATTTCTGTGCCTACCACATTGGCGGTTTCTGCTGAAGAAGGTGGTTGGTGAGAAGGATTTCGGTGTACCTACTTTTCCAAAGCTAAGAACAATCCAAGACACCTAGTGAAAGGTGGCTTCTGACAACAGTATGCTCCGTGTCATGCGAAGGTCTTTCTAAAATTGACACCGGTGAACTTCAGCCTCCTGTTTACCTCCCATGTCCGTCCAGTACTTTAAATCGAACTACCTGTCATGCACTCACTCACATAGGTTTAACGTGAGTTGATCGAGAAGGCTCAGGGGCTTGGATCGAAAGCTGTGTTTTACCTTACCTCCTTCATATCCAGCGTATGAACTTAGTTTCTCTGGACTACCTTGGTCGTCGTGGCGATGTGATTTATACTAAGCACATTTTAAGGGGCGATCTGGGGAATGAGGTGCAGTCGTTCTTGCAGCCCAACGCAGGATTTCTGCACAGGGGCACAGTTGAAAGCTTTTTATGCCTCGGTGGTATCATGTCCCATGTGCGGTTGCGTTATCCCCTCGGGTTGGGAATGAGTGGAACAACCTCCCTGAACGCGTTCCCAGAAAGAGGAATGCTTTAAAGAACGGTTGGACAAATACATTCCGAACACACCCGGGCTCTGCTGTTTTTGCTGCAGTGGTAACAATCCCTCGGCGAACACAGTTTAGCACCGACACGTGTCATCCAGCCAATGAACTGGTGGTGGAGCTGACACAGTTTTTCGCAACAGTGCCATAAAATTCTATGAGTTTTTAACAATGTCTTCATTGGCTGAAGTTAAGAAACGCACTCCACCGCAATGAGGCCGAACCTTACCGCGGTGTGATGACTTGTGTTCATCAGCGATCCACTGAGCTATGCTGTAAGTTGCTTTATGCCCCTTCAGAGCCACTCATACCAGATTGTTCAATTGTTAGAAAGTAGACAAACGACCTCCGTGTCCCTCAGGTTTGTTGTTGGAGTGAGCGTAACTCTTTGTTCTTTAAAACGGAGGCCTTGTTGTCCATTGCCAAACCAGCTACGTTGCCGTCAGGATCTTGAACCAAAGCTTCTGGTTGTGACCCCTAATCGTTCTTCTAACTAGGCCTGAACAGTCTGACAGTAACCTGCTCCCGCAATACAATGACTTTATCTTCGAACCATTTCTTGATTCTCTGCCGTTTTATAAGATAATTAACGGCGCCACATGGAGCAGGGTGGATGGGGTTTAGAATGCTAATGTTCAAGGTTTCCCGTCTTCCTATTTCTTGACGCAAAGTATGACCCCATCTTCGCATTCCAACTTAAAGACTAGTGTATCCAACCAAACGTGTTCCTCATATGTCTTCCTTAAGATTTTGATAAACAGTTTTTCTACCAGGCAACGCTTATATGCCTGCACGGCGAGATAACAAAGGCTGCACTCTAGCATGGATTTGTTGGCTGAGTTTGCGTTGGACGTCAACGCATCTTGAATCAGCTGGGATAGGTTGGTGACCGTCAAACAGTTCGATAGAGCGCTTCTAGATGCAGCATCCCGAAGGTTGATCAGTGCTTCCTCAGATACTTGACCGGATGAGCGCAACATCTATTGTAAGGATCCAGTGAGGTTCGATATTTAGGGGTGAAACCCTAGCGACCGGCATCTGCTAAGAATGATTGTTAAACCAGTTGAATTAAAGGGCTAGCTAGTCTAATGATTACGAGAAAGCGCTAAGGCGCGTGCACACCACCACACAGACCAGAGCGTGAATTAAATCGAGCTAAATGGACCAAATATATCGTCAATTCCCTACCCTGGCCCATTAGCTGAACCTGCATGCAATATGAGCCATATGTAAATACTAATAATGGGTCATCTGTACTCCCTAACAGCGCTTCGTTGCCGTGCCACCACCTACTTTCCCACACAGGCTGCTTTTACCGAGAGGACTCTCACTTTCTCGGATTCTAACATGCGTCACAAGATCACGAGACAAGCTCTTTATCACTAGGCTAGGGTCTTCATCAATTGGTGACGAGGCTTGCGTAGCTAAAGTAGATCGCCTGGTGGCGGCTCCTCCTCGACTGCCTGCCGTTCGTGCTTAAAGGATAGAGATGGTTACTCCCATGTATGGTGAGAAGTCTATCTCCGTTATAAGAGTGACTCTTATCTTGTACATGGCGGCCAGCAAGATGACTTTCGCACGACAGCAAAAGGCAGTGAAAACATACGATTTTTTAATGTTTACGCAAAAGCTGACGGAATCCGCAATAGACGTCGTCCTTAGGCGATGCACTACCTCAGTCAAATGGAGCGTACGCGTATACCGCAACCAACTTGTATCTCCCTGCACGAGGTCCATTGATCATTCATGGTCATTTAAGTCGATCCGCACGCTATCTGATGTCAATCGGAAACCAGTCAAGCAGCGAGATAGCTTTACCACTTAATGCGATGCAAACAGTAGTCAAGCCAGCTGCAGCTGCCGCTGTATCGCCAGACAGACGCGAGAAATATTTGTGCCCAAGATCAACATGAGACCGCAACTAACCCACAAGGTTGGAGTCTTGTAAGCGAGTCTTCGGAAAACCACAAATATTCCTTGCGGTGGACCCAGGGTATAGGGTGGGCCAGTATGTTGTCCGACCTGCCTAAGGGTTTGAAGTTCCTTGGCTGCCAGCTAGGGTGGCGATCAAGGTCAAAGAAATGCCTCTAGCCGGACCCATTGGGCATCGGCAAGACTGGCATCGGAAATCGATTCCAATGAATTATTGACCATGGTACGCTTGGCATATGCTAGGAGTTTTTAAGCAGTGAATAGTGCAGGAGCAGAAAAGAACGACGTAGTGTCGTAGTTGTGGTTGTGTCAACTGGCTAAATGCTACTCGGTAGTCCAAGCCGAGGTAGTGGTTTGCCTTAGGGGACACCACGCGGAGCCTTCGACTGAATATCTTATATACCAAGCAGCGAGACTAATAAAGAGAACCACAAGCATTTGTAGCCAGTGAGCCATTACCCAGTTCACACGCATTTCGTTTGCCGGTTTGCAAACAGGAGTCCAATTCTCCAGACAATTACAGCATCAGATTAGTGGAATACAGTGTTCTACTAGAGTGAAGCAAGGCAAAATGATGCATCAGCAGTATGGTGGTATGCAGTACCAGGGTCTCTCTGCAGCGCAACCACCACCAGTCGCACGGGGGTTAAGAACACTGCGATATCACCCAGACGCTTGTTCTGGCTGGAACCCGCCAAAGTAGTACAAGGCGTGCTTGTGATCCTTAAGTCCACGGACTGGCAGTGAAGCAAGAGGCCGTGCTTATTTAGTAAATCACATGGGAGCTGGTCTCTTGAAATAATGGGGATAAGCTGTTTACTTCCTTAGGGATCACGAGCTTGCGTTGTAATCTGAGGGCGCCGGTTCGAGCCTGCGTAGAACCTGACGGCCCGCTCAATATCCTTATATTGCGTGTGTTTGGTGACAGTGGCGCGACAGCAAGATGTCGGTACTTCGTACCGGCATTTTGCTGATGCCTTTCCTGTACCGTTTTTTCCTTTTTATCTTTTGCGTTGCGGCACAGTAGTTGAGGTTTCCCACTCTAGCTAACGTGTGTAGGGATGGTGAATTAATTCTATACCGTAAACAAGCCGTCGGAAAAGCTGATAGCTCGCGCAGTGTCCCGACCATATATGAGTCAATCTGCGAAATCACCGATGGTCGAACGTAACCATCCTCTTTACCCCTACCGAACTACTGGGCCTGGTTTCTCAGTCATACGATAAGGTCGAATGTACTGCTGTATTGTACACCGCCCTTCAGGGAGGGTGAGGTCTCGCCGGCGATGTAGTTGTTAGAGGTTAGCAAATGCCTGTCGAGCTTTTGCTCTTCATCTCTTGACTTATTAATAAATGCATAGGTATATTACTAGGGTGGCTATGGGCTGCGCCCTTAGGGGATCGGATCAATGTGTACATTAATCCTATGTCTTGCATGGGAGTAGGGAATACGTGAGTACATGTTCCTCGTTGGCCATTACGAATATGTTGGCATTGCTTGGGGTACAGTCGATGAGGTCACAGGCGCCAACCTTGAAATTCATCTGGTTCCTTCGGGCGATATTTAGCTCCTTGATTTTCTTTGTTGTGAAAGTTGTGCAGAGCCGTATTTGCGCAGGTATCCTTTGGAAACAGATTCCAAAGCACCACAAGTTCATTTTCAATTCTTTGGACTATTTTGGCCCGCTAAGTCGTCATAATTATTGGTGCGCATATGGAAAGAAATAAGGGCGGAACTATAAACGATACGAAAAGCCTAAAAATACTTTCTACAAAAGCAGGTAATAATAAAACGGGTTTGTTATGAGATATAGTAAGGCAGTGCAGTTCACAAGTAAAATATAAATTAACAAAAAATATAACCAAACGTTTGCCCAGAATTCGCCTTCCGGCGCCTAATTTTAACCTATGTAAAACGCAGAAAAGGAAAATCCTTTTTTAAGGCTAGAATATTTTGTAAAGCAGCACAACAGCTGTACATAACAAGTTTTAAATTTTGATTACAATAAAAGTAAAAACAATGCGATAGCTACAGTAGTTAACGAGTAATTCTAATTGAACGTTGGTCCACAAATAAAGCAATGCTTTTTCTCTAAAAGATGGCTCTCTGCTTTGCAAGCAGATAACAGAAAATGGAGAAATTTAAATAGTATAGCATCGGTCTATGTTCTAAATAGGCACAGCTATCTAGAAGCGCACTATAACTTCCGTAATACCGCGCAACCACTAGGTGCCTTGTAGGTGGCCGAAAAGCAAAGTTTTCATACATACAGGGCAAATATAATCAAATAGGCGGTAATGTTCCGCGGAAACAATAGAAATCCAGTAACAAAGATTATGGATGCAAGGGACTACAGGACGACTTATAAGTAACCCAAGGACAGAAGGCC
>CALYDF020007949.1:0-12022 GCA_944474145.2 Dicrocoelium dendriticum | reverse complement strand
AGTCTGTTGTTCGGTGATTCATAGTGAGTTAAAATTACGGGAACGTGTTCAGCTTGTAGCTACTAGCACCATCACCAGTTTACGGGGTATGTCGTGCAGACATCGATACAGGAGACTAGTGCTGTGCGCTAGGCCTCGTGGTCAATTTCGTTTTGATCTAATATGATCACATCGGATATTACACCAGGTACTTTTCTATGCTGATACGGTTTCTGTACAAGTGCGTACAAACCACAACTAGTAGATACCGGTACCAGCGCGTAGTACTACTGGACCTGCACGTATAGCTTACCCTTTATGCTTCCAGCTTTGAGTGGGGCAATATTAGAACAGTTTAGTTGAGACAATAGTCCAGGTATCGTGGGTGTCAGAATTCGAAAAATTCCTAAAGATACCTTGTAGCAGATTACAATTTTCGAAGATGCATCATATATGCATATGAAGTCTGTCAACTGAATTAGGTTGACACTATTCGGTAACAAATTGCGTTCTTCCGCATAATTGCCCGATAACATCGCGAAGGATAAAAACTGATATATATCCACCAGCTCTGCGTTCATTATTCAATACTCGGTATTCCAACGTTTTTCATGAATTACTACATGTATTTTCAAGTCAATAGAAGGGATACGTTCGTATTGCATCTAACGGATGTCCGTCAATTAGTTGGGATGCTAATTACTTTCTCAATGGAGTCTTGTTTTCCACAAATGTGTTAGTAAATTCAACATCAATACGACAATCTTTAAAGCTCCCTAAATTCTTAATATCATATAGACCGACAAAAGCTCGATATTCAGCTCTTAGTTTCAGTACGTTTTTAGTCAGGGAAGCAACTCTTACCAATCTACTTACTTGTAGTAGGCCAGTTGTAGAACTATTGACCATAATTTCCCCGTGTTCCATTTTCCAGCTCCCTACTCAAAATAAGTGGCAAAGCGACAACAGCTATATTCCACAAAAACTACCGATTCAGAAAATGAAGTCCCTTTTATCTACCTACAGTCGAACTGCTTAGCATCACAAACTCTTCAAGTGCATCATGCTCTCACCACAACAAATAGCATTAAGTTAAGTGGATGTGAATTGCTTCAGTCTACCTTCAAAGGAGCAAGCACAAAAGTCAGCGCGATCCTGAGAAACTGGGTCTCTTGGGATTGTGTAGAATTTCCAAATACTAAGCGCTTAAGAGAACGACTCTAGTATTGAACAATGTGAACTGAGAACAATGCGCAACCGAGTTGACTATATTTTTCCGGGGTGGTATTCGTAATTCTCGCAGGATCACTCAGTAATAGACCATCGATTCTCATGTATCTGCGCAAACCGCATATAGTTAGCCACTATTTTATTGGGACAGGAACCTCTGCTATTATTTGATATCCATCGGATGCTGTCTAAAACTAATGACAAACATTTAGTGACAAACGTAGTCTTTTAGGGTATATCCCACGCTGGGAGCAAAACTCTGATTCCGTATTACTCAGTAATCAGTAAAATGAACAGCGCAAAGGCGGCTTTCATGCCTAATCGACAAGCAATGAACAATGGTTCAATGGTTCAATTAATAATAATAATATTAAAATTAAAACAAGTAGTAGTTTGAATATGGAAATAAGAACATATCGTTTTACACGCTGTAGTTCTACAATCCGCGTAGATTCACAGCACCCACAGTTAACATCAAATAATTCCAAGGTAAAACTCCAGGTGTAGGATGGAGACATAGCGCTAAGTGACAAAATGTTAGTGAATGAGTGCGCCATCCAAGCGTCCGTTAAATACTGTTACTGTTGATGCAGAAACAACCGATTCAGGGAGAGCATTCCATGGGTGACAGACACGAATGCAAAAGAAATTTTCGCGGCACTTCAGACGGCTACACTGTTCTTCAAGTTTAAATGAGTGGCTCCTCAGTTTTGTATTGGTACTGAGTTACAGTAAAGGGTGGCACACATGATGTGGGCCTTGCAAAACTAAGTATGCCATAATCAAGTCGCATCATAGTCTGCGATAGCTTCTGCTGAATACACCCAATCGTTGCAGTCCCTTATCGCATGAAAGCTTGCGCATTCCAATTACGTTTTCAGATGCCCGACGTTAAGGCTGCTCCAGTGCATTAAGGTTGTATTTCAACCATGGATGCCAGGCTTGAATCGTGTATTCGATATGGCGGCAAATACATGAACTGTACGTTTGTCGAAATTTGGAGCTGTTTATTTGTCCAGACGCTAGTGTCAACAGCCCGACATGTTAATTCCAGTCTTCCAGGCATTTTCGGATTGCCTTGAGCAATCCAAGTCATCTGGAGTCAAAACACCCAAATCACGTTCGACAGTTGTTGGTTGCAATACATTCGTTCCGAGCCGGTATCAGTAGTTGCTCTGATGTTGGTTTGAATGAAGTTGGCATTTACTGACGTTGAAGTGCAGTAAGTTTTGGCTTGACCATTGATAAACCGTGTCTAACTCACTCTGAAGCAGATGCTGGTCGGCATTCACATGAATCCTGCGCCAAATCTTGTTATCGTGCGCAAACATTAGGAAGTTTGAAGTAATTTCCTGTGCGAGATCATTAATAAGCACTGAAAACAAACGTGGACCTGGAACTGTGCTTTGCATTACACCACACTCGACTTGTATGGGGTCCGATAGAGAGATCCAAACTCTGATACCTGAATGAGGTTGGAATAGAAAGTTGTCAATCCAGCTTATAAGAGGGTCACCGATTCCGTAATGCTGGAGCTTGGAAAGTAGTATCGATGGTCTAGACGATCAAAAGCCTTCGAAAAATCCAGGTATAACAACGCCTTCTCCAGTATCAGCTGACTCGGTCCAATTAATACGTGTGATCAGTAAATTCTTTGTCGATGGAAGCCGTGCTGCTCAGGCTTGAAGATGTTACAGTTTTCAAGATACCACACTAGTGCGTCAGTAACCATAGCTTCCATAATCTTGGGGAGTAAATGAAGATGGGATACTTCGGGGTAGTTTAAGGGCACAGTTCTTCTGCCACCTTTGGGAATCAAGGTTATTATTCCAATCTTCCACATAGCGGAATCTTGGTTCTCGTCTAAGTAGTGCTATGAAAACTGAGCCAAACGTCCTGACATTTGGTTCGCTGCTGCCTCCACTGACTTGGACGAATGGTATCGACACCCGGCGAGGAACGTTTGCATAGAGAAGTCAGCTTTTGCAATACAGCCTCCGCGTTATAAATGCTGTGGGTTAGTCCTGGCCGAGAGAGAACGAAAGCTGGAAGATGGCTACGTAGGGGCATACTGCATCCGCAGAAAGTTTGCCGTTTCTTATCTTGTAAAAGCCTTTTGTTGGCGCATTTTCGGATTTACATTTCTGTCATTCAAGCTAGTGTCGTTATTTAACCCAACGAGTTGGTTTGCATTCACGGTAATGGACAATTTTTCTACCCCCTGTAGTAACTGAATTATGCAACAACTGGCAAAATAAATGCCGAAAAAGTGTTATACTGCTCCGTTAATCTATGAAAACTTCAAAAAATATGAGGAACTTGTGACAGTGGCTGAAACCTGAGGCGGAGGGACTCGTCTGCCTCAGTACCGTCCATCAGTCGATGGATCGAGTGAGCTTTAAATATAGAGGTGGTTGTAATTTGCCTCAGACTTGTGAATAGAGCGTGTGTGCAGAACCGGTACGAATTCTTTCAGTTCACGCTACTGGGTGAACCAGGCAGAAAGCAGAACTTGATGATTTTTGCAATCTTTTCTCTGACATCGCTTAGGTGGACGGTTTTTCAGATAACATAAAAGCGGCAGAAATGCCACTAAAATAACCTCGTGGTAGCGTGCCGGATTGTCAGCCGTAAGGCCGGGGTGCGTCGCTTTTGGTACTCGCTCCGGCGATACACATACTGAAATGGGAAATATGCAGAGAAATTTGCGATGAGCAATGCGCAAGGATGACATGCAAAATTTAAAACTTTAATATTGCTATACGATTGCACAACTACAGGAAGGCCTCTCTGCATTCCAACGTCAACCTTGCATATTATTTTAGGTTAGGATGGAACACCTTGACACGCGATTGAGATACATTGCTTACGAGATTTATTTGCGTGCCAGGTTTCCTTCATTTCGTGCTCGTAAGGCATTCGCAAGCTGCCTCATTGCTTACATGGCCTTTATTAACTACGGCGGCTCTCACGAAATAATCAAATAATGTCCCGCAACTTCTGGTTTCTGTGGTTTAGCGAGAGGTTTCGTGGTCACTTACGGCATAAAATTCCTCAAATACTTTGTCCTTACATGGAAATCCTTGGTAGAACCATTTCTGAATGCCCACCGTTCTCTGATCTACCGCCCGCAGTCCAAAGTTCGCCGGGTAGAAGAAAGCCCGCTACCGGCATTCTGCACTTTTCAAGCTTTGAGAGCGGCACACATCGGGCAGGCGAGGGTTGTGGTTACAAGGTCAAACGAGTGATCGGCGTGTTCATGCGGTCCGTGTTGTGTGTTGTGCAGGCGCACTGGCTGACAAGGTCTCAAGGAATGCCTAGCGACTGGAACCTGCTAACTGAATCTGAACACAGTGCTGAACACAGATTGGGAGATCACAAATTCTTTCACAGCTGCGTTGAAAAACACCTGACTGGAATAAGCCTAGGCTTTTCGGACTGTCTCATGAATTCTCTGTAGAATGGTGTCAAACAGAAAGGCAACCGACTCGTTGTGATTAACTTATTCGTTTGCGCTTAATCACGGATGACAGTTAAAACGGTTAGTGATGGTACTTTGATCGTAGACAATAATTTCACGTATGATGGATCACTGAGTAGGGCTGGTAAATCCGGTTCAAATGAGCGTACAATGACTATGCTGCATAAAGATGGAGAGAGGATAGACATGAATAATCCAAATGACCCAGGAGCACGCGCCTCACGCGTGTGTGTGGATGACCTTGCCAAGCACTATCCCAGTCGTGCTGGTAAATAATATTGGTAGCTATGTCATGCTAGAACTTGAAATGGCAACAACACTTTGCGAGTCGGTTGTTTGAAAATGTGTTATTTAAACTATCCAAAAGTCGCAAGAACAGTTAACATCTATCTAGCAGCACAGTGATGTAAGGAGTAAGTGGTGAGATCAGCGTGTCATCTAAATGTATGAGCTGGTATAGGTTGCTAGATCCAAGACAACATGCTTTTGATTCATGTTTGATACCCTCATGGAAGTCCACTAGGAATAAACACAAGCTAAATGGAATTTCAACAAGATCATGTCTTCTGAATTACTGAGGTAGTGTCATAAATGTGAGCACTAGAACCGAATGTAGCTTGGCGAGTAAAATTATTTCCTTTTTATCCTCATCGACTTGGGAAACCATAATACGTAAACCTAAAACTACCTGACATTTAAACCAATGATTGGATGGAACGGAATGTTCACTTAATCAGAGAATGGGACAGTACTAGGTAAGGTAAGTTTGGGGTGATGACAAGATCTTTATCTAGGTGCTAGTACCTGTGGTTAGGGCCGGCCGAGATCCTATGCAAATATTTTGTGTTCATAACGCATGTTATAAACCAAGACAGCTCTTGCCACTATTATCGCTAGTAAGCGACACTTGACTGCCTGAGTCAGGTGTCTGGGTTTTCAGTAGGCTCGGTGTTGTAGATCAAACGCTTTAATTAGCTCGAATTAATCTACCTGGATCGAGCACATTTTGCTATTTACCACCTTCCTCACACCGCCTCAAAGCCATGTCTGGTAATGTTCCTGAAACTTTTCTGAAATTTGCCTGCTCCTTTTCCCAACATACGTTGCGCCACAACGGTTCTCCTTAAATTGTCGAGTTAGGACATTTGAGATGAATCTCAAGCGTAAATCAGCTAAACAGTTTATTCACACTAAAACTGAACGGCTTTCCGGAAGCCTTTTCCGCTGGCATTTCACCGTTAAAACATTACTCGCAGGGAAACAACTGGGATACTTCCAGCTGGTTTGTGAATGAAAAAATAAATACCGTACTCGTAAATGTGCAGACGTTCTGTCTACACGTGCTGGCATGCAACCTTCTGCTTTCGACGGTTATAATCTCAAACAATGGTAGTCTAAGTAGTAATGCCATATGATTTGTTCGCCCATGCTGACACCATCAATGCAGGTCAGACTATTCGATGAATATCTTTTCCCCACTAAACTAGATCCCAGTCTCTCATGCGTATCCATTTCAACGAAGCTGCCAAGCTACTGCAAACGTTGAATGCCTGGTGCGTTGGATATTAACAATCTTTGTGCAATGAGTTGACTATGAAAGGCTGTTGAACAATAACAATCACGATGACTTTTTTAACAGATGAGACCGCTTTTATCTTAAACATCAGCGGATAGGTTATTGTTAAATTATCCTCGACTAATAGCAGCGTTGGCACAAAGTGAGCAACTTACGATACAGTTTAACCGAATACCCGAGGACTGGCCTGTAAGGACCAACAAGGTCCTCCGCACACCGTCGGTACCAATTATTTAATCCTGCTAAGCGTTTAATTTCATCCATCCCCATTCGGTCTGAAAAGGAATAGCCACAAAAGCCTTATGTCCTTTATTAACCGACTATCAACACTGAACAATGATTTATCACGGGATAAAAGCAAGTGCTTGACACGTCCCGTTGGATGGTTGAGGTGAATATGATGAAATCAAAGCATAGCAAGGTCATCTACCGAACGTCTGCCTAGATGAATACTTCGATAAATTACATGTGTAAATTAAAAACATCGAGCGTACACATTCAGGAAGACGCTGAGGTGTAGTGATCGTTGGTGTAAGGAGTAAAAATAAGTAAAATGTGGTCGCTGACTTGGGTCCATTTGAAAAGCATGCATGGCGTAATCCACAATAGAGAAGATTAGGTAACAAAATGCTGGGAGCTAAGAGCAACATCTAATCCTTTTTTGAAAACATCCAAGGTAGGAGAGGATACAACTGAGTCTGGGAGTGCGTTCCGGGGTTTGCAAACCCGAAGGGAAAAGTAATTCCGTCGACACTGTAGACGGCTATATTTTTCCTTCAATTTTAAACAGTTACCCCTGAGCTGCGTGTTATGGCCAAGTTTCAGCAAATGGTGGCATACCTGGTTGTGGTCACTAAATATCTGATACGCTAATATGAGATCACCGCGCAGCTTTCGATAGCGTTCGCTGAAAATTCCCAGCAACTTCACCCTTCGGTGGTAAGAGTAATGGCGCATGCCCTTTACATTCTTTGTTGCTCTTCGTTGTGGTGCCTCTAACGCTTCTAGGTCGCGCTACATCCAAGGTTGCCAAGCTTGGATTGCAAATTCAAAGTGCGGGCGCATGTAGGAATTGAGCATCATTTGGAAGATTGATGGGTCAAATCTCCCGAATGCCCTTCGCAGCATGCCGACATGCTGGTTGCCTCCATTTGCAGCTACCTCAGCATGTTTTGAACAGTTGAGGTCGCTCTGTACGATGACACCAAGGTCACGTTCCTGGGAGATGGTCTGCAATCGGTTTGTCCCAAACAAATTGATGTAGTTATGTCTATGGCGTAATTGTGCAACGCGATATTTGTCCGTTGAATGGTAGGGCGTTTTGAACTGACCAGTTCGATACTGTGTTAAGATCGCACTGGAGCCGTTCATGATCTTCCGGTCCTCTGATCCTTCGCCATATCTTGATATCATCAGCGAAAAATAGGAAATCGGAAGCAATTGATCTCGCCAAATTGTTAATGAACACCAAGAATAGACAAGGTCCAAGAACCGAGCCTTGTGGTACTCCACACGCCACATCCATTGCATGGGACACTGATTCTCGGACTCTCACCTCTAGCAGTCGTTCTTGTAGAAAATGACCAAATGCAACTCAGGATCGGGTCGCCAATGCCGTAGTTCCGAAGCTTCTGAAGGAGAATTCCATGGTCTAAGTGAACAAATGCTTTTGCGAAGTCTAGGCAGATAGCCTCGACTCTTGCTCCATCATCAACAGCTTCAGTCCAGCTATTACGTTTAATTAATAGGATAGTATTACACGAATGCTTTTGATGAAAGCCATGTTGCTCTGGAGCTATTAACTTGTGGCTTTCCAGCTACCGCATCAGCGCATCTGCGATGAATGATTCCATCTTTTTGGATAGTATGGCCAGTAGTTTTATTAGACGGTAGTTGGGTGGATCAGTGCGGCGACCTCCTTTGTGGATAGGAGTGATGACCCTTCGCTTCCATACTGGTGGAATATGGTTCCCCTCCAGGCAGCGCTGGTAGAAAACAGCCAGTGGTTCTGCTAGATCACTAGCTACCGTCTGCAGAGCCTTTGGTCGGATGTCGTCGACTCCAGGAGAACTGGGTATACGCAAGGATAATAACTTCTTCAACACTGCTTCCATAGTGAAGCTCCGTTCCTATTTTTGTGTCATATATTTAATGGGAAGGTGTTGCCACGGTTTCTTGGTAAATAACCAGCAACTCATCTTGCCGCAAGTAAGGATGTTCCCATTCACTCATGTCTATTTCACTTCAATAGTACGCAGCAAATGTGAGCTGAAGCTCCTGCCTACAAATCTAGTCAGAGGAAGCGGCATTAACCTAGACACTAGATAATGGTTGGCCAACAATTTGGCCACGTAATCCCTACTCGCTGAATGATTCAGTTGGCAGTAAGTTCCTGTCAGTTGGAACAGTCATGCATTGTGATCCTTCATGCGTGACGGGATCGCTTATCCTACTGATTTACAAGTGCCAGAATTATCCACTGCCTACTCTATTCCATCTATTTCTGGGTTCGGCTGCTTACTGAGTGCAGTCGGTCTTGTTCGTCCAATACTTTAGCAACCAGCATTCGAGATCAAGCTGACCTTGATGGATTTGTGGAGAAAAACAAATATTTTATTACGCCGAACGCCTAACTTTTGTCCACTTTATTCAAACACGGATTATCTGGCTGCTCACTATTAAGCAAATATCTGAACTGATAGTCAACTGTACTAGGTACATATATTTTACAGCTGTAAGACATGTGGGATACTGAAACAGTCACGGTTTTACGACGAAGTGCGCGAATTAAACTCCATTTAAATATTTTCCTATCGGTAGCCCTTGAACCACGCTGAAATGTTGGATTGCAATCACAGCTGTGTATACGCCACACCCAGTATTCCTAGGCATCTGAGCAACAAAAGCAAAACCACTCTTAAATTCTCAATACGCAGCCCTTGGGCCTGGGTTTTGAAGCGCTCCATGTGTCACATTGGGTTCAACTCATTAAATTCGCTTCTAGCCATCAGCTAGAGCGGTCAAGCAGACTTGTTCGGTTGCATTATTCCCGTATTAAAAACCAGTAAACACACTTAATAATAAGTAAACATAAAACAGGGAGTTGGTGAGTAGAAATTGTAAAAAGGTTATACAGCTGGAACTAGCTAACCAACGGATGAAAGCAAGTGGGCGGTCAATCCAATGCAATTGGCATTTAGTTCCAGTCACTAGAATGATATCATCTTGAACAATCAGCGAAATTAGTAACTTCAAAAGAACTTTACTGATTTATTTCCAAGATATCTAAATCTACATTTGCCTACTACCACAGATGTATAAAGCCACTACAACTGTCTTCATTTTTCGCTGATCTCATTGCTGTCATTGAACATCTCCAAGGTAACGTAACGACTTTTATGAAGAAGTCCGAGCCCGCCTACCATTAATTGGATGTGTGAGCTTATTTAACTGCACCGCTCACAAAGATTAGCAGACCATTTGGTGTGCCATAGTGGCGTTCACACACGCATTTGTAAGTGCCTACCTGTGGCTGCGCTTTGGCGGACATCAGTGACTACGCCAGTGATTACCGCATAGATACTTAGTAACCTGTACAACCAGATGCCCTAAATGCATGTCAAAGGACAGTGACGTTCCAAGTAAGTAAGCGCTCGCCGAACACAATTTGAACTCACTGGTAACCAGTTCACCAAGCGTTATTAGCAGTCTGGATATCGTTGTCCAGCAAATACGAAGCCAAGATAGACAATGAGTCACTCAGCCTCTGGAGCATCTAAATGCTCACTAACACATCCTGGCTAGAAGCGAACACAGCAACAATAGTAGAGATCTCAGGAAAAATTTTCATGTTTGCCTGAAGGGAGATCACGAAGGCTGGTGGTTTCATGGTGTAGCATAAATGAAAGTTCCTCTGTTCCATAAGAGAAACAGCAGCGGGATAGCTAGTGTTAGCTAAATCATACGATACCATAGTGAACAGCCTGACCTCAACTAAACGAAATGCTTAGAATAGCAGACAGCACTCAATGAAGTTTAATTTAATCTACCGGAGCTGTGGATCCGTTGCCGGCCACTGATCTCTCTGCCCCAGGGCTTGTCAATCGGATCTGTCTCCCAGTGAATAAATCGAACTTGAGGTTAGACGGCTGAAGTTAACTAAAGCAGCAGGACCAGAATAGCATACAGCAGTACTCTTCAAATTCGGGACACTAAATTTTGTATACAGTTTGCAAGACCTATAAGTGGAATGATGAGAGCAGGAAACTGTCCCGAATGACTGAAGCGGTTTTGTTATGGTCCTGATCCTCATGGATGGCTCAAGTTCGGAGTGCGGCATTCAAAAAGGTATCATTCCTATCTCAATCGATTAGAGGTTATTTGACTCCATCGTCTTTCACGGCTTGACCAACATTATCGAAATCGTTGCTGCACTGATCAAGTCTTCGCTTTGCACCTGCTATTAGAACACCGGCACATGTATTAGTGACCTGTCTTAGGTGTGTTCCTTAACATCTGCGGTGTCCTCAATTCTATGGAACTGTTTGATCAGGAAACGTGATCCTGAGGAATAAATAGGCATTATCAGGGTGTTTTACTTGAATAGTTCGGTCAGAGTGGCGACTTATTGTGTGCCATCTCCCCCTTTAATATCTCTAGCAGTGTGGGAGAGGGATGAACCATTTCACCCATCCTCGCTAACTCTTTACTTGGAGCAGTTAACTGTATTCAACTGGCTCGACTTAGCTGGTGTGGAGCTGGTCTCAGGTAATTGGCTTTTTAAATTAGAGTATGTAGACAACATTGTTCTGATCTCTAATGGCTTACACATAGGCCAAGCAGCACTGGAAATAGAAGCAGTAGCGTTCTGTTGTTTCGGCTTCTGCTTTACACTTTTCAGATACCAAGCTTTTCTCTAAGACCGACAGCCTCCTGCGCGCTGCATTAGCTCTTAGAGGAGATCATTCGGAATTCGTTCAGAAGTTCTAGCACCCAAATGGCTGTATCGATGCCTGCAGAATAACAGATGAGGTTACAGGCTGTAAGATTTCAGGCGATATTAGTATTGTTTGCTATTTAATGCGCCTGTGCGCCACAACTTGCAAGCCGAAAGGTTGGGTTTACATCACAGTTTTCCTCACAAACCTACTGTACCATCGCGAAACCTGGCCCAGTACGTCGGTAGACAGAAAGAGGTTGCTTGCATTTGGCCACCCGTACTTTCCCAGTGAGAGCACTGCTTAGGGAGTGAGCATGTTCGGATTCTTGTTTAAGGCGCGGGTAGAGTAAGTGAATCGTTCAGTACCATTGTTCATGTGGCGGGCTCGCGTTGCTGGATCATGATTTGTACATGCTAGCATGCCAGCTTCCTCGACTTGCTTTGGGTGCATGATCCCGATCTAGTTTGGAGAGGAGGAGAGGAAGTTAGCAGATGACTTGGTCAGGAGCAACAAACTTCTCAACTTAAACTTAGCCCTGATTGATGCCCCTCGACTTCATAGTTGGGATCCCAAGAGAAATGGGCATGTTTGGTTGGAAACAGTTACCGATTTGTCTAAGGACTGGCCACAATCTCCTATATTTCATTTTCCCTCCCTCGCCGCTTAGCTTCCACCTCCTAATAATATATAAATATCGATGCATAATAAAATCAAATTGCCATAATATGTATTATACTTACTTTTAATACGATTATCTGCCTTTGCTCTTGTCTTTTTCTTTTGCCTCTATGTATTTGGATGGTATTGCAGCACAGC
>CALYDF020007948.1:0-12050 GCA_944474145.2 Dicrocoelium dendriticum | reverse complement strand
CTGTCTTTTGGTATGTTGGCTATCTTGTCTCAGTGTGTTGTCTCTTCTTCCTTGTGCTTCTTTTTTTTGTGTTTTTTTGGTCCTTTGTGATTGGTGATGTCGCTATTCTAGGATTTGTTTGTAGGGTTTATATTTTTGCATTTGTTTTTTGGGCTCTACTTTCTTGCTTGATCTTTGTTTTCTCTTTTTCTTGTTTTCTTTGTAGGTTTGTTCTTTTGCTTTGCTTTTTTTTTTTTTGTTGTTTTTGTGGCTTCTTCGGGGCCCTGTTTTCGTGCTCTTTTTGGCTTACTTTCTTACCGTCTTCGGGGTGTTTACTTATTGTCTTTGCTTGCTGTCCGACCTTCGTTGGCTATGTTGGTCCTTCTGTTGGCCTTTTACTGCATTGTGCCTGAAACGGTTGGGTTTTGGACATAATCCTCTTACTTTGGGGGGGGAATCATTCTGTGGTTGGCGGGATCGGCAGTTTTTGGGGGGGGTGGGCGTCTGGGGGGCGCTGGGTGTGACACCGGGTGTGCCCACGTTCCGGGCGGGTGTTTCTATCTTGTGCCGGTAAGGCAAGCCACTGCAGGCGGGTGGCCGGGGGGGGTAGGGGGAGGAGGGGGAGCACGTGGAGGTACGTGTGCGGGGAGGGAGAGGGAGCTGCAGGTGGGGGGGCCGTACCTCCCTTTGTCTCGTTTTTGTTTATATAGACTTGATGTGAAGTACCTCATTGGCCTGGTTGCATCTCGGGGTTTTGTGACTTCTCGGTTTGCTCTAGCCAGACTTTTTTATCTTTGGGGTCGGTGTATCCCTCCTTTGTTCTGGTTCTTCCTGTTTTTTGGGTCGTGCTCGTGGTCCTCTTGCACTGTTGTTTCTCGTTTAACCTTCCCGTTTATCATTGTTCACCATGGTCGTGCTTTCTTCGCCTGGTGCTCCCCCTTTTTTTTGTTTCCCTTTCTCCTTCCTACGTTTTCCTTGCTCTTTTTGTTTTTTTTGTCTTTCTTTTCCAACCTTTTTGGTGCTTTTCTTGTTTTCTTTGATTTGTTTTTATTGTCCTTTCTTTTTCACTCTTTTTTCTTTTTGGGGTTCTTTTTCTCTTTGCTCCCTCGTTTGCTCTCTTCTCTGTGTTTCCTCTTTCTTGCTTCTCCTCTTCTTGCCTTTCTTCTATGAATTTCTGCCCAAGGACCCCCCCCCTCAAACGTGGGTTTTGCCGGGGTCGCACCAATTTGACCAGGAGTTGCCTGGCTTGAGGCGGACAGTTGCAAACCATTGAACACCCGGAGGTGCGTGGCGCACGTGCTCTACGCCAATGAAGCTGTGAGCTTATAACCCGTAGACCTGCTGTCTCCCATGGCTAGGTTTTACGGGAAGAGGGCCATCGACCACTTTCTAACCTCCGAAGACGATGGACTAGGATACTGGAAGGGCGCCCACACCTGACAGGAGAACGACTCGGGTCCTCAGCCAAATCCTTCAATTAAATGTACACCCGAAAGACAGCGGGTCTAGCACATAGTCAGTTCACATACTCAGTGATGGACGTGCCCAGCTAGCACCGGTGCTATACTTTCAGCGCTGGCTTCAAGGCTGGAAGGTGTTGAGGCGATAGCTATACTCGCCTCTATTGCCTCGCTCGATGCGAAAATGGATTTGATATTAAAATCCCTGAATATTGCGATTGAGGACACTGCAATAGATGGCAACATTGCTGGCGATCCATGTGCTGGCGTATGTCACTCGGTCAAGAAGTTGCACATCCTGCCGCACACGCCAGGTATTACTGCTGACTATCTTCATGAGCCGGTCAAAGTGAAGAAAAATATGGTGCGGAAATACTAGAAGCCCTCCGCTAAACCCAGATAATTAATTGCCACGGCATGGAGGAAGGTGTCCTCTTTGACAGTGGCAAAGTCATCTGACGGTTGTTCACAAGAAAACATTCCGAAGATCCTGAGCGTCTCGGAGGCCAGTGAACCAGCCTGTTCTGATGAAGTGTTGGTAACTGCTCAAAGCGACACAAAGTCAACAGCCCCTGCTTCCGTGAACCAAGAGAAGAACCGGACTAAATCTGCCCGTAAAAGTTCGAATAGGTTTGAAGACTCAGAAAATAGTCAGACGCCAGCAATAGATCGGAAAACCTACGCGACCGCTGTTTCGACGTCATTTGCGAAGACAGAGACAGTCCCACCGCCAGTGGTGAAAACAGCTGGTGTAAGTGTCGAACCCAACGCACGTGGGGTAAACACTCCCCGTCCTGCCAACTCTTTCACGGATAGTAGCGTTATATTCCGTAACGTTACTGAATCAGCGGCCGCTCTCCCAAGGGAATGCATCTTGGATGACACCAAGTGGCTCAAACTGTGCGTCACCAAGCTGCTTCCACCTGGCTTCCCTGGTGTCACTGTCAGAAAGCTGACCAGATTGGGGAACGTCCCTATCGCTACGGCAAATCCGCGACCACGACAACTTCGCGTGGTTCCTTCTACCCCGGAGGAACGCAAATCTTTACTGCAATTTGCATTCAAATTTATGTGTAGAGGTGTCAGCGTTTACTTAGACCTTTTACCAGCAGATAGATTGAAGTTAAAGGAGGCTATCAAAGATTACAAAACTAGACGGGCGGCTGGTGAGCAAGACCTCCGTCTGGTGGGTTTTCAGGTGGTCAGCCGGAAGTTATTTTCCGCCCCAGGGATAGTCGTGCCGACTTCCTTGCAGTACTTAGCAACATGCGCAGCCTAAGGAACTAGGTACATGAGTTAAGTCCACTTGCAGACAAATCTCGTCCCGACATCCTTGCTTTCACGGAAACGTGGTTATCTCCGGATATCACGAACGGTGAGGTAGATTTACCTGGCTACGCATTGCTTATAACTGATCGCTGTTTGTCACCAAGGCGGAGGCGTTGTACTATATGTCAGCTGTAACAGATGCGTTGAGGGCCTGCATATTACAGTCGTCGGATCAGACTGCTGAAGCCCTATCGGCTGTTTTGTGCACATCCACTACTCAGCTTACAGATGTGGTGATATACAGGAGGTCCGGAAGTTCTTCCAAGGATACAATCGACTTTATTCGCACTCATGCTGCGAATAAGTGTTTAGTTCTAGGGGATTTCAACCTCCCGGAAGTCTGTTGGGCCGATCATTCTTGTAATTCGGCATCAGGAACATTCGGTGCAGAATTACTTGAGCTGACTCTCCAAGTACCTTTGCACCAGTTCGTGGACATCCCCACTAGATATATAGACAACCAAAGACCATCTACATTAGATTTGGGTTTCGCTAAGTCCCTCGAGTTCGTAACCAACGTTTCGTACGGTGCATCTCCAGGGTCCAGCGAGCAAGCAAGCATATCGTTTCGGTGTGCTCTTTCAAGGCACCAGCAGACCGCCGTTGAATTACTTCCGAATATTTGGCGCGCGGACTTTAGTGTAATGCGAGCTAAGGCTTCACTGCCGAACTGTGAAATCTATATGGTCGACTCTGCCCAGTTAGCCTGAGACAAAGTTAAGGTATACCTTACGGAGGTTTCCACTCCCTATCTTCCACTCATGAGGAAAAGAGGGTTACGGTAACAGCCTCCATGGATAGATACCAAAGGCAAGTACCTACTCAAGAAACGGTCTAGATGCTGACGAACCTACCAAGCAGCTCCATCAGCCAGTACCTACGACAGTTATCGAGAGATTAGAAATAAATGTGAGCATCTCAGGACTGTTCGTCTCCAGCATAAGTAGGCTTTATTGGACTCGGCTACAGCTAATCCCAAGAAGTTTTCTGCTTACCTTAAAAGACGCGGTGGGGCAAAACTGTTTATACCAGCTTTATTGCGAGCAGACGGTACCCTGCGCAAACTGACTATGACATGGCTTGTGTACTTAGTGAACAGTTTACTGGGGTCTTTAATCAGGAGATCTCTTTACCACAGGTTGAATTGGTTTCAAGAGTTCCAGAAGATTCTTGCTCAGCTGAGTTTGGCATAACGGAGACTCAGGTCTACGAGTTACTGCAAGGAATTAATCCCTTTAAAGCTTCCGGTCCTGATTCAATTTATCTGAAGCTGTTGCATGAATTGGCCGCTGAGCTGTGTGGTCCTCTGACATGCGTGTTTTCAATATCGCTTGACAGGTGCGTCCTACCTTCGGAATGGAAGGCGATTATCTGTCCGAGTTTTAAAGGCGGTGGCAGCAATCTGCCCGCGAACTACCGGCCTGTCAGTTTGACAAGCATAGTCAATTTGTTTGAAAAGCTGACAAGGGATTCGGTGGAGAACCACCTGAATAGATTTAGCCTTCTCAGTGTTGCGCAACATGGATTTCGCAAAGGATTTTCGTGTCAGACTAATCTACTCGTAGCGCGTGAAAGCTGCGGCGAAGCGGTAAATAGTGCCTACGCGGAGAGGTACTATTCGTGGACTTTTCGAAAGCTTTTGACACTGTTCCTTATCTTAGACTCACTAATGTTGAGATCTTACGGTAAATCTGGTCGCGCCCTTCCATGGGTGTCTGCTTTCCTTGAGAGGAAAGAATAGTGCGTAGGGTAGGGCGTAGCCTTTCGCTTAAGCAAGCTGTCCTTCCTAACGGCCCGCAGGGCTCGGTATTGGAGCCATACTTGTTCGCGATCTATATAGATGACTTGCCGGGTGAGACTGGATGGTCAGAACAACTGCCTGCTGATAACCTCAACCTCTGGAATATAGTGGATATTCCGGAGTTCCTAAGGCAATTCAGGGTGCCTTGGATAGGCTCTGGGGACGGTCTATTTTATGGCTGATGCCCATAAATAGGGCCAAACGCTCTGTTCTCCGAATCGGAGCTGCTGTCCGCAGATGCCGAAATTTCTGTTTTCACTCAGCAGGTTGGTTTAGGGGTCGTACACTCATCAGCACTTCATCCTGGCGACAATTTGAAGAAGACTGCTTGTCGGGGGTTTCGTATGATGTGGTTCAAGTCCTAGTTCAAATTCAGGTTCAGGTGGGACTGGAACGATAGGATGAATCCCGTAAATGTTCCTTATTGAGCGGGTCGTCGATACAGGAGTTGATAGGGGTGCTCCGACTTCTTGATGGATCTAAAACGAAAACAGCCGAAAAAACACACTGGTCCACCAATTTAATGCTCACGTTCCATACATTAGCTGTCGCTGATACGCCAGTCACATGAAGTAAGAGAGGAAGAAAAATCGAAGGTACGAGAGTAAGGGAAATCAGCTAAAAGAAGAGAATAATACCAATGGCGAGGAAAAGTAAAGAAAACAGAATCGATGAAGATTGGAATTAGTCAAGAAAACTGAACACTGCCCGTTTTATGGGCAGCAACCACAAGACAGACCATTCCCAGAGTCTATGCAGAGTCCGTTGAAGAGACACAGGACTTCCAGGGATATCAACAATATTCCAGAGCTTTAGGTCATCAGCAAATAAAAGCGATGGTACCTCAAGCTCCTCCGGCAAGTCATTCAGGTAGACTGAGAAAAGCAGCTGACCTAGGACAGCTTTGCGGAACGCCGCTAAGGACAGCTTCTCGAAACGAAAGACTGCTTCCCACACGAATACACTGTTCCCGTCTATTCAGAAAAGCTGACACCCACTGGAGAGCGCGACCAGCTATTCCATACGACGTCAATTTCAGTGAGAGTCGCGAATGGGGTACAGTGTCAGAGGCCTTGGCGAAGTCAATGAACACCACATCCACCGCATGTCCACTGGCTACGGCTTCAGTCCAGCACTCACGAGCTACCAGCAAGTTCGCCTGACACGAAAATCCTTTGCGAAAACCATGTTGCTCAACGCTAAGCAGGTTAAACATATTTAAGTGATTCTCCACTATATCTCGTACTAATTTTTCAAGTAACTTAGCGACCACGCTAGTCAAGCTGACAGGCCTGTAATTAGCCTGTAGGCCTTGGTCACCGCACTTGAAAATCGGGCAGACAACAGCCTCCTTCCATTCGGTAGACAAGACAACTGTTGAGTGACTTCTGGAACACACAAGTCAGAGGTCCACTGAGTTCCAGTGCCAATTCGTGCAACAGTTTTGGATGAACAGAATCTGGCCCGGAAGCCTTAGTTGGGTTCATCTCTCTTAGCGACCGGAGAACTTGGGACTCAGTTACAGGAATTTCATCCAAGCAACACTCCTCTGAGACTCTTGAAGCTAATACTTCGCATGGCGTATTTGTTTCGCGGACAAAGACGCTTGAGTACCGCTCACCAAGCACGCATGCCTTGTCATAGTCGCTATAGGCATGGGTCCCATCTCCTCGAAGCAACGGTGGTATAGGCGAGTTTGCACCACAGCGTCGTTTAACGTAAGCGAAGAATTTCTTCGGATTTTTTGAGGCAGTATCAGCTAAGCCCTTTTCATACTGAAACCAGGCCAACCTAAGCTGTAGCTTGCACTCATTTCGAACCAACCGATACTTGTCAAACGTACTGTTCGATACGCTCGCCAGCATCTAGACCGCTTCTTTAGCAGGCCCTTCCCCGCGGAATCTATCCATGGAGGCTGCGCTCTGGACTCCCTTCGTTTTACTATCGGGATGTGAAGTGCAGAAATGTCGACGAGGTGAGCCTTAAGTTTTTCCCAGGCTATGTGAACAGTGCCAGTCTCAGATATCACACAAGGCGATGACTTAGCTCTATCCCGCATCGCTTGGAAGTCCGCGGCCCAAATATCTGGATACCGACTGGTAGTAGCTTGGCAACGCCTGATAAGGGTACACTGTAAAGACAAGCAAACGTGATCGCTAGTGCCAAGAGGCGAGTCGTATTTAATGTCATTTACAAAGTCAAGTGACTTAGCGAAAACAAGATCTAAAATGGACGGCTGCTGATTGCACATGTACCTAGTAAGGAGGTCCACGAACTGGTACCTGCAGCGTTAAGTCCAGCAGTTCTGTACCGAACGATCCCAGCGCAGAACTGCAAGATAGATCATCCCGACAGACCTCTGGGAGGTTGAAGTCTCCCAGCACCAGACACTTGTTCGCGGCATGAGTGCGTATAAACTTAATGATTCCATTGGAGGTGGTCACAGGGATTCTATACACTAACACGACCGTAACTTGAACCGCGGAAGCGCAAATCAATACTGCGAGGGCCACAACAGATTTGTCGAGAGACTGAAAAACATTGGTCCACATAAAGAGTTACGCCACCCCCTTGACGGCCAATGGAGCGGTCAGTGCGGAACAGTGCGTAGCAAAGCAGATATACTTTGCCATCTGTGATTTCCTCAGACAGCCACGTTTCAGTGAAAGCAAGTATATCTGGACGAGATTTGTCTACCAGCAGACCCACCTCGCACATCTTGTTCTTCAGGCTACGCACGTTACTAAGTACTACTTGGAGGACTTCGGCACGACCAGCCCTGGGTCGTGTGCAAGTAGAATAGGTTCTGGCAGAGCGGAAAAGGACTGCCGGCTGACCATCTGAAAATCCACCAATCGGAGACCTTGATCACCAGCTGCACGCCGGGCTTTTAGGTCTCTGATGGCTTCCTTTAACTTTAACCTATCCCCAAAAAGAAGGTCTGGTTGCACACTAACGTTGGTACCTTTAAGCTTGAAGGCAAATCGCAGTAAGGCCCTGCGCTCTTCTTGGGTAGAGAGAACCACCCTAAGCATACGGGGTCGAGGATTTGGTTGACCTACCGGTACGTTCCCCAACCTGATGCTTCCTGACAGTAACGCCAAGGAAACCTGGTGGTAAAAGCCTGACCACGCTAACTTTAAGCCAACCAAGATCATCAAGCATGCGCTCGGTGGGAAGAGCGGCAGTGGATTCAGTGACGTTTCTGAAAACCACACTGCTCTGTCTAAGAATCGCCCCGATGAGGTGTATGTACTCCACATGCCCTACCATTCTCACCACATGGGTGCTTGACAGGAATCGGTGGGACCGAAGGCGACGGCACCAAATGTCTCACTGAGAGGATTGTACCGCCAGGTGGTGTTCCCAGCTCAAGCGCTTGCCTCTGGAGCCTTTTTCACCTCCCGGTTTGGAGGCGGAGGGTTTGCGCACTTTCCTTGCCCTCTTACGCTTATTCCTTACTGGCCCAGGAGCCCGTGACTTGCCTTCCATCTGGGGAGGGTCAACAATGCCGTCCGAGGCATCTGAGTCAGTTATCTCCATGTGAACTGGAGCGTCCGGTAGGATGGACTGTCAGCAGAAGGATAGTCCATGACACCTTGATTGGCGTAGAGCATGAGCGCCAGGCATTGTCTCTGACGGCAGGAGGGCACCTCCGGGTGTTCAATGGTTTGCAACTGCGCGCCTCAAGCCAGGCAACTCCTGGTCAAATTGGTGCGACCCCGGCAAAACTCACCTGCGTCTGGCAGTGGCCGCAGGTATATCCTACTACGATCGCAAAACATATATAAATCGTTCCAATACCTCAAAAGCTGCGTGTGACGGCCGTCAAGCAGATCCCAATCTGTCTCTGCGCTCACATTCCCCAGCTGGATCTGCTCCCCACTGCATTGTGGGTCAGGCCATTGAGCCAAAGGCTCCGGGCGGAGTCCCTCAAGCAAACCTCCGAAGCACAACGACCACCTCGCGTGCGATTGCCCATCAATGCAATCGTCTACCTGAGCGCAAAGCATTCAGCAACGGGTGTCGGAACGTGCGCGCCCTACTGGACCGTTAACACCAGGTCTCCTGCTGCCTGTCTCCAATATCTGACGGAATAACTTACGATGATCGCCAACGGTAGCGGCTGTTTCCATCTCAGAGGCACGATGAAACCACCAGGTTTCGCGGTCTTTTATCAGGCTAGCAGGTAGCTTTGCCCTGAGATTTTTGCACACTTCATTGTATTCGCTTCCAGCCGGAATGCATAAGTTATAGAGACTTTCCGGATTGGCAATTTGCTTTGCCACATGAAGACATGCCTGCTAACAGTAACGTTTGACGAATATGCGACCAGTGATCCTCGACGGTGTTTAGTGGCCGCTTACACAGCCCAGATGACAGCGCACTTTGATAAACTTTCAGAACATCTCGCTTCGCCAGCTGGCTGGTGTCAATCTGTTCACATCGACGTTGCGGACGTCTACAGAAACGCACCAGGGGGCTGGCGCAGACAAGTGTGTGGTCAGAGTTCACGCCCGTGCTCCAAATCGAGCGACAGTTCTGGACACAGCCTCTCCAGCGGAAACTGAAAGCGATATGATCGATTTGCGTCCACGGCTGGCCCGAGGCTGGTGGTCGCCAAGTCACGCTTCTGCGGGTGCTGTGTCGAAAGTTAGTGATCGCGAGAAAGAGGTGAGCATCTTCACATAGCTGCAGCAATCGGTCACCGTTATCCTTAGGTAGCCAACACCATACTGGCCGCCGAGATGAAGCTCATCATCATCATCATCATCACCAACCGAAGCACATCAACCATTTGAACTGATGCTACGCTGCTATACAACCATGAGGACCTACGAAATAAAGAACATGAATGGAGAGAAGACGGACTTACCTGAAAACCTTAATGCCCTAAGCAAACATTCAGGGTCAAGGCGTCTACACCTTGTGTAACCAACATACCGTCACAAACAGCTGGCCATCGTGCAAAGATAAGGCGGCATCGGCGAGACAGCTTCCTTGCGGCTTTCACTACCACGCGTCATAACCAGCCATTACCCCGCAGATAACACAGCACCAAACACACTTTAAACAGGCAATCCGATTAGGAGACGGCAGCAGACGCGCCACTGGTGTCGGTTGCGAGCCATGTCCTGTAAAGTCTCGAGCCAAGCACAAGGCGAGTCATGTGGACTCCAACCCGGAAGGCGAGACGGACCAACGGCACCCAGTTTGCTCGTCAGTGAGTTCATTTCCCGCTGCCAAGTCAACTTCTGTCCACCTCGAGCCTTGCGCCACCCTACACCTGGCAGACTAAACAAGGCCCTCCTAGGTAAGCGGTGACCAGGCATACGTAGCACGTGCCCGAGCCAACGTAACTTATTCAGTGCTATCTGTTGTTCTAGGGAGCTAGCATGATTATCACCACCTAGTACTCGCCTACGCACATCATCGTTGCGGACACGCTGGTGCCATCCGACTCCAGCAATGCTTCGCAGATAACAATGGTCAAAGACTTGAAGGCGCCTCAGCTCTTCAGACCGAAGGCGTCAAGTTTCGCTACCATACAGCAGAACGGCCCCCACTGTGACCTTGTATACACGGCCTTTCAGACGGAGGGAAACTCCTGTCGCCAAAGATGCCGCAGGTTCAAGAAGGTAGCTCTGGCTTTTGCAATGCGTGAGCTCACGTCAGTTTCTATGCACCCATCATTGCTGATGCAGCTGCCAAGATAAGTGAAATGGTCAACCACCTCGAGTTCCTTGTTATCAAGCGTCAAGGGGTCATCAAGTGGCCGGTGGTCCTGCAGCAATACTTTGCAGGTGCGAAGTGCATGCCAAATAATGGGACCACTCTGGACAGGCTATTCAGCGTTGATTGTGACGCCGCAACATCATAGAAAAGCAACACGATATCGTCCGCATAATCTAGGTCAACTAACCTTTCACCAGGTAGCACTTCAACACCTACATCGTGAGATTCCGCAAGGGAACACTCCATGATAAAATCCAAGACGAAATTGAACAAAATCGGGGAAATCGGACAACCCTGACGAACGCCACTTGTGGTCGGAGAGCTATCCGATAGGACACTGTAAACCCTGACGCGACCTGTAGTGTTCCAGTACAGAGCACGAAGGATGTTCACATATTTCGTGGGAACACCTTTCCGCGCAAGTATTTCGAACAGAATCGATCGATCGACTGAATCGAACGCACTCTTGAAATCGAGGAACACAGCTATTGTCGGTCTGCGGTACGCGTGGCGCTGCTCTAGCACCTGCCGCAAAGTGAATATATGGTCTACACAGCCAAGTTCTGGACGGAAACCAGCCTGTTCTTCCCTAATCCGAGATTCCCGTTCCGCAGTGAGGCGACGAACGATAATCGAGGCCAATAATTTTGTCACAATTGGCGTTACGCTAATACCCCTGTGGTTACAACAGTCTGTGCGACTGCCCTTCTTGTATATTGCCACTATAATCGATCCGCTCCAATTAGCAGGGACACTTCCTTGCAGATACCTTCGAATAGGGAGGTCAGTGCTTTGCAGTAGACCTCACCTCCATTCATAAATAGTGCAGGTGGAAGGGAATCCAGGCCAGCATTAAGAAAACAATTAACGGCTGTGGTCGCGTTTCGGAACTTGGCCTCCGATGGAGGCTCTAAACTAACCGTCCATGGCTGGTCCTGCATCACCTGAGGAGGAAGAGGTCCGGGAGCAGGAGGCCAGCTGAACTGATCTAGAAAGTGTTCCGGCCAACGTGCCATACGGCGCTCCTTAATGTGTATCAGCGCACCTGCGCTGTCACTGTTTGTCTCACTGACGCCTGGTTTTATGGGACCAGTGGTGCGTACTAGCTGGAAGAGCTTGCGGTAATTGGCTACTGCTCCTGCCTCCTCCATTTCTTAAGCCCTACTGGTCCACTAGGCTTCCTTGTCAGGACGCAGTCTCTGCTTTAGTTCACTCCTAATAGCCAGTCTGGTCACATTGTGTTCAGAGCCAGCCGGGAGGAGTCCTCTAGATTCCAACAGGTTCAACGACCTCTCGAATATCCAGTGACTGGTGCGGTGACGATTGACAGTGCCACAAGCAGATGCTCCTGCGTCGTGCATCGCGACCGAGATCCTATTCCACTGAAGCTCGGTGTCAATAGAAAAAGATAAAGTTTAGTACGTAGTGCCTTTTGTTAGGCTTGCCTGACCGAGGACTGAGACAATTTCTCCGTTGTCATTTCCTAGGGTAAAAAGTAATAATTTTTTTCTCCTTTTTGCCTAGTAGCTGGCTGGAAGCTTACCGGAACGATGCCTATCCGTTGCTGGTAGCTCAGCTGGCATGTCAATGATGTATCCACTTTTTCCTTTGTGTATTGTATTATACGTATGTATGTATGTCGTATTACCTTCATGTATTGCGGCACAATAACGGAGGTATTTATCCACTAGCTGATGTGAATAATCAATGAAATTGACCGAGAGAAAGAAAGAATTGCCTTGGAA